>CAKNYM010048704.1:5712-36032 GCA_932195095.1 Andricus curvator
ACTAATATAGCGAAGTTAAATCTTCGAAAAAATCGTAACATAGTCGTGTTTGATATCAAATTAATCAGTAATGGACAAACAAATATAATATGTAATCAGATTTCGACTTTAGCTATTCATTAAAGAACGCTAATTAGCATTAGCGCGTCAGAGTGGCAAAAGAACGCTCCCGCGAGCTGTCCGCTCTGCTAGCGCACATCTGTCGCATTTCTCGGAAAAACCGAGGCGAGAAACGAGTAAGGACGCCACGAGACGAGTAAGAATGAGACGAGACAAAACGAGACGAGAAATACCGAGACAGCAGGTATGGCTCGTCTCGTCCCGTCTCGTTTCTCGGGATTTCTCGCTCGGCGGCAACACTAATTATAATTAAACAATACAATTGTATAATAGAATTATTTTTTATTTTATTCGATTTTTTCATATATTTTTGGTTGGAAATTCTACCGTTTTATAGATAATTCATCCTTTTGGCTTTGAAATTCAACAATTTTGTTGAAACCTCGTCTTTTTTTGTAGAGCAATATTCTCTTTGCTGGAAAATTCATCATTTTGTTTTAAAATTGAACGACTTTGGTTGAAAGTGGAACTAGTTTGTTAAGAATTCATATTTGTTAAGATTCAATTCCTTTGGTTGACAATTTAACTATTCCATTTTTAGAAAATTAATCATCTGGGTTAAAAAGTCATCTTTTGGATTGAACTCTTGTTGAAAATTCATTTTTTTTTAAATATTTATCACTTTAGTTGAAATTTTATCTGTTTGGTTGAAAATATAACTATTTTGTTGAAAACTCGTTTTTTTGTTAAAAATAATTTTTTTATCTGAAAATTGCACTTATAAATTTTTTGTTCGAAACGTATCCTTTTATAAGTTGAAAATTCAGCTTTTTGGCATTTTCATGTATTTCATGTATTTTCTTGAAAATTTGTCTTTATGGTCGGAAATTAATCTTTTTGGTTATGAATTCATCCTTTTTTTTATTAAAAATGTAACTGTTTGAGTCAAAATTAGTCTGGTTTGGTTAAGGATTCAACAATTTGAAAGAAAATTAAAGTATAAGGTTGAAAATTACCTTTTTTGTTAAAAATTCATATTTTGGTTTAAATTCAACTATTTGGTTAAAAATTAAACTATTTTTATGAAAATTTAAATTTTTTGTAGAAAATTAATTCTTTGGTTAAAAAATCATATTTTCGTGTTGAAAGTTAATGTATTTTGTTGAAAATTCATGTTTGTTCAAAATTCATATTTTTTCAAGATTCACCTCTTTGGTTTAAAATTTAACTTTCTTTGTTGACAATTCGGTGTTTTGGTTCAAAATTGTTTGTTTTTATCTGAAAATTGCACTTATCCATTTTTGGTTAGAAATGTACCCTTTATAAGTTAAAAATTCAACTACTTGGTAGAAAATTTATGTATTTTGTTGAAAATTCGTCTTTCTGATAAGAAAATTAATCTTGTTTGTTCGAAATTCAATATATATTTCGACTTGAAATCTCAAGAATTAAAAGTGTTTCATATTGCATTCAATATGGTATTTACATTAATTGTATTTGAAAGAATTTATTTCACCATATCATTACCCTATTTTCGTGAAAAATCACCCCATTTAATATGTCTAAAAGTAAGTTTTACATAAGGGCTAATATGAGGGGTTATATCAGTTGTCGGGCGTAGCGTAAATTACTAATTTGAGAAAATAAAAGACCCTGTGATCCTACTCTTCTCCTTCTTACCTAAAAACCAGCTGTGAACCCGAAAAACCGGGAAAGACATGTTTTTCTTGATTTACTTCAAGATTGTTGCTGGTATTGGAAAATTATTTGAATAAAAGTAGTTCATCTCTATGAAGTACATATTTTTGGTTCTATCAATTTTTTTACCTTTACTTATTAGAGGACTCTATGAAAAAAATGAAACACCATTTTTAAACCCTTAAACCCCCTAATTGGATAGTTTTTCTCTGTTATCACAAAAGTTCCACAAAAATTAATTTGAAGAAACAAATCAAATTAAAAGTTTTTTCAATCCTTGGTCGGAAATTGTGCACGAGTACGAAAAAGTAGAACTACTCGTATTTTTACAGGAAAATACCAATGAATATAATAATTTTAAGAAGGCTAAGAAATTCAGATGGCCGTTTTAATCGAGGAAAAAAAATTCCAGGGCATTTTACGGTTCGCAAAAAATTATTGAATTCTTTTTAATTCTTTGGAATTCTTTTGCTTAATTTCAGTTTCCGAATTTGTATTTGGGGACATGTTGCCGATGAGACATTTAATTATACTTCAATTTCTCACTTATAAAGTTCTAAAAATACACATTTTTAAACATAGTTATACTACTGAGATATAATCGACTAGGATTATTCACCAAAATATATATCTTACAAGGAAGCGCCCGGTAGTGTGTTTTCTGTGTGGATTAATAATTTTGGTAAATAAAGATCTTGGCTCCAAAGTAAAATTTGGAAATACCTAGGCCCAAATATTTGACTTATTATTTATTAAAATATTTATATATTCAATTCTCTGATAAACTTTTATTCAAGTATGCAAAAATAAACATTTTAAATGTTCGTTTTTCATTGAAAAACAGTTCGCTTTTTCGAACTTGCTTCGCAAACAAATTTATTTTCTATGAATGTTATTCATTTAATAAAATTGTTTAAATTGCGCAAACATATTCAAAATCAGAATATAAATGGAATAAAAATAATAGAAAATAAAATAATATAAAAATATGAATTATTCATAAATAAATAAATAAATTCATGCAAAAGATTTTTTTGGAAAAAACGACAATATTTCGAAGAAGTGAGTCTTTCATTGAAAAAAGCATTTAAAATATTAATGTTTGCATAAATGAAAAAAATTATTAGAAGGGAATTGAATATATTGATATTTTTTCTAATACAAATATTTAAAAAACTGGAAAAAACTACAAGCAGCGGGAATTCAGCCCCGAACCTTACGTCTAAAAACCAGGTGCGCTACCGCCTGGAATTTCGGACAAGTTGGAAGAGGATATTTCTCAAGTCTATAAATTGGCGACGAACGATGTGTCTCATGGTCCTGAAAACTTGAAAGGATGTTTTCTCAAAACTGGCCAAACATTGGGTCCTAGGACTTTCACAATTTTACTTTGGGGTCATGATAACATAAAAACCGTTTTAGAACATTCTTGTCAACGACACACCATTTTTTTTTAGTAATATCATAATCGAAGCCTTTGTTGCTGAGATGCACCCTATAAGGTTTATAGTTCCTACTGCTTTTGATTTGTTTGGGATTCTTTGAATACTTTGAATTAATTATAATCTGTTTGGATTTCTTTGAAGTTTTAAATTCTGATAAAGATAAAAATTGCATGTTGTTAACTCCCCTCGAATATTTAATGTTTAGTTTTTTAATTAAATTCTAATTAAATTAAAATTTCTTATTCTTGTAAATTTTATATTTAATATAATTCGAATTGTAATATAGTTCAAGATTTTTTTTTTGAAAAATCTGTCGTTTCTTCTTATCGTATCTTATAGATTTTTCTATAAAAGAATAAATCTGATTCAAGATTCATTGCTTAAAACTAAGTAAGACTTAACATTTTTATTTTCAATTAAATAAGACTCTAATACTTTCAGTAGAAATAGACTTGTAGAAATAAAACCACTCGATTTTCATTGAAAGTATCAGACTCATATTTAATTGAAAATAAAAGTTTTAGATTTTACTTATTTTTAAACAATGAAACTTGCATAATATTTATTCTTTAATAGAAAAATCTACAAGATATTAGAAGGACAAACGTCGGGTCTTTCAAATAACATATTGAACTATAGAGGAGAGTACCCAAATATGAGATACCAACTCTGTTTGGTGTGTGATTGCCGGAATTCTAGGGACTGAATTGAAAATTAATGTAGGTCATTTTAAAAGGAATTTAGTTTGCGATGAGGTGCTGAAATGAAAAATTTTATCAAATTTTTTGTTTTGCTGAAAATCCAAAAAATGTAAAAAAAGTGCTTTTTCCAAACTCGTCAAACTATTCTCATAATATGAGATACCCCAGGAAATCGCTAATAAAATGCAAAATAAAGTATTATTTTTGATGAAAAACTTTATTCTATGTTTCCGAAGTATAAACTCACTGTTATTCAGATATATTCAGTTTTTACAGTAGTCACAATCCCATTTGTAACCAGTTTCCCCCGCGCAGCCAGAGTGTGTCCAGCTGGAGCAGGAGATGCATTGTACCACAGGTATCTCATATTATGAGAACCACACCGTGCAACTATTCACTTACTGCACCTTACCTGTACAATGAAAAACTTGAACACTGTCAATATTTTCCTACTTAGTTATTCAATCCCTATCCCTCCAGGCCGTCTTTACTGCTAAATACTTATTTAATAGATAATAAATAGGATTTAAAGACTTACCATCCAAGAACTCGACCATCACCGATTTCGCAAAAAGTTCGCTTATAATCTTTAGAAGCAATATAAAAAATACCACGAAATTACTCTTTCTTCAAGGGCTACAAGTTAGTGATAGAACCAACACAGTGCGCCTCTTAGTTTAGCTGAAACCCCGCTATCTCATATTACGAGAATATCTCATATTCGGGTACTCTCCTCTATTAAAATATAAATTATATTAAATACAAAATTGAGAAGAATACAAATTAAAATTGAAATCTGCAGAACAATTTAGCGATATATTAGTGACAGAATATTGGGGAAATTTAAACCATTGTTGTGTGTACTGAAATTTCAGTACCAATAACTGATCTTTTTGGAAATCGATAGACATATGTACAGCAAAGATATATAATATCTTTGCATACACTTTGGTTATTCGCGCTAAAAAAATGTTTAAAAAATTTATTGTTTGCAGAGTTTTTAAATTTTCTAAAGTTAAAACTTTTTTACATACCTAGAGGTCAAAAAAGTATCTATTTTTTCGGGTTTTAAACAGTTATTTTCTAAAAGATAACTCCTATTTAATTCACCCTCGTTTTCCAGTGACCAAAATGCACCAGGAAAAAAATCGCCAATACCCAGGAATCAAAATTGGATATACAGTGAATTTTTTAATTTTTGTATTTAATGAGATAAGATAAATAAGAATTTGTGGTTTAAAAATGCTTGTATGATAAATTAAAAAAAAATACAGTAGGAAAATCGACAAGATCCAGGATTGAAATTAGAATTACAGCAAATTTTCGAAATTCGGGATTTGGTATTTAATGCCAAATTGTATGTAATTTTCAATTTTTTCTCTAGTGTATTTTCATACTTAAAAATTCCACGCATGCTTGAAAAAATGTTAAAACCACAAATGAAGAAAATAATTCTATGAAATAGCAAATTTCAAATTCTGAAAATTTGCTGTACTTCTAGGGGCGACATTAAAATCCCCAAAAATAAAATTCTTGACACTGTAAAATTCCCGTATAATAACATTCCAAAAACGATAAAATTTCCGAATTGGAAAATTCCCGAAGAGTTTATAATATTACCGAATTTGAAAATTCCCGACATAAAATTGCCTGATTATAAAATATCCGAACTAGAATATTCCTTAATTATAAAATTGTAGAATTTTAATAATTAACAAAATTGTTTTTTAATAAATATTATTTATTTATTAAGAATACCATAATAGAATATTTTTCTATGAAAGAAATTTTTGTTTAATATTTAGATTTTTATTGAATTATTGTTTGAAGTTAAAATAAAAATCGTATAAACAAATTAATGTAAAAACATGTGCACCTCAAACAGAACAAGAATTTCTCCGTAAAATTTCTTCGAACCTAATAATATTTTCAAAACAAACTTTGAAGGATTCACATCAGCACTAAATTTATCTCGAAGTTTTTTTAAAATTAACAATTCGATTTTTGAGAACATTCTTGTTGTAATTTAAAAAAATACTATGTACATTTTCAACCAAAAATTTTAATCTAGAAATATATATTTTTTTTTCAATTATTGTCATTTTGATTTTTAAAAATTTTAAATTTAATTTGATTATTTTAATTTCAAAAAATATTGATCAAAGAAAAGTTTTTTCAGCCCTGATTTATCTCGAAATTTCGTCTTAGTTTTTCTTTTTAAATTAAAAATTCGATTTTTGAGAGCGTTTTTTGTAATTTGTTTGAAAGACTATGCAAAAAACCTGTCTCAAGCTTCAGATTTGCAAAAATTCTATACATTCTTAAATGCACTCAAATTTCGGTTCAGACTTATTTTGAAAATTAAAGTTCAAAGGGCAAAAAATTATAATTTAAAACATCGTATCTATCATTTATAGAAACATGAACGTATTAGAAATTATAATAATATTTAACAAAAATATAAACATAATTATCTTTTTGAGAGTATTACTCTCAAACTTCAATTTATTTATTAACATCATATCAGTGCTTCTGTCATTATTAATTTTTAATTATTTATTCCAAATATGTAATTTCGGTGTGCCTAGACATTGCACTAATAATTATTATATTCGGAAGTGCGGTGTTTTGTTTATGAAGCGATACATGTCAAGCTTTTCTAACCTTAAAAAATCTTTCAGCTGCTTTACTGTCATATTTTACGAAAAACGAGAAATCCAGCGCTTGACTTCGTAGTACGGTGAGGGCAGCACCTCGATATGGCAGAAAACGTGATGTCCTATATATATAGTTCCCCCACTCTGACACACCGTGCCGCATCTACTATAGGTTTCAAAAATGTTGACCTCTCTACAAAAGTTTGATTAAGTCAGTGAAAAAAAATCGCTCAAGAACGTAACAAACTTCATCGCAAAGATAATTTTATTGCGAACAAATTCTCTATTCATGACACCGTCATACATTAATTACAAATGAAGTGGCAGTTGAGTGAAGGTACAAAAACACGGCCAACAGCGTCAATTTCACGACAGTGAACTTTGACGCGTTAAATTTGGTTGAAAAATCAGTATAAATGAGGCGCAAAAAATCAGGCAAATTCCTTGACATTTTCTGTAAATGCAGGTGTCATAAAGTTAAAAAATTTAAATAATTGTAGCTTACAGAGTTAATTATAGAGGAGGACCTTATCTCAGCTCCAAATTGTGATAGAAAGCTCAGGTAAAGCTTGAAATAAGTAAAAAAATTCAAATAATACAATGAAATAAGAAATAAAGTTTCAAAATTATTAAATAATTGGTTATTGTCAATTATTTTTTCTAGGCTTTTTTTCTGTCGCTTGGGGGCGGCGAGTGTAACTGATCCAGGCAATATACCCAACCATAATTGTCCGCTTCAGGGTTCCCATTCAGTCTCTTCCATTCAGTCCCAATTCAGTAACTCTTCCAGATGCCTGAAAATAAATACGGGTGCAACTTTTTATAATTGCCCAAAGGCGTAGAAAATATTGATTTTAATCATTAAGAAAATGGCAGTTGATTAAACTCATTTTTGTTTATTACATTTTGTTATTAATATAAACATTTACGCCCATTTCCTTTCTTATTTTTATATGAAATGCATAATTTTTTCCAAACATTACAAAGACACTATCAGCGGAAATTCTATACATTCCTATTTTTTGAGCTAATTACACAAATTTTCAAATATTTTTCAAACTTTTTTTTCCAATTTTCAAAATTGTTCTCTTCAAAACTAAAAACTGATCCATTTTGCAGATGTTTGCAATTTGAAATTCGCCAACACAAATGAAAGAAACTTCAAATTTAAATCATGAAAATGACAGAACATTTACTTGTAAAATTTAAAAATTAAACACTCTTCAATTAAAAAAATGTTCAATTCAAAGTCCTACAAATTCGAACAATGAGAAATTATTTTAAGATTTGAAATAATATAAAATTACTCTAGTTTGATAAATGTATAAATAGAAATTATTAAGTTTTTATGATTTTGTGAAAATCAAAAGTTCAGTTTTTAATTCGAAATCTTCCAAACTGAAGAAAATCTGATAGTTATCCATGAAAATTACAAAACGTTTCATTGTAAAACTTCAAACTTGCATTATTGTTACTTGTAAATTTTCTAAATTTAACACTTCAAATTTAAAAATGTACAACTCAAAGTCCTACAATTTCGATCAATGACAATTGTAATTTTTTTTAAATGTATAAATAAAAATTGTTAAGTTTTGCTGATTTTCAAAATGAAAAGTTCAGTTTTTAATTCGAAATCTTCCAAATTGAAGAAATTTCGAAAGAATTTTTAATAACAAAACTTTTAATGATTGTAAACCTAAAGCTTGAATAATTTTGAATTATAAATTTACAAAATTGAAGTCTTCAATTTTAAAGGTGCAGAATAAAAATTTTTTAATTTGTATTATTTTGAAGATCAATAAGCAATTTTTCAAAGCTAGATCTGAAAAATAAAAGAAATTTTGAACACGAAGCATCAAAATGACAGAAATTTTAATTGTAAAACTTGAAAATTGCATAATTTTCAATTGTTAGTTTTAAAAACTAAGAGCATTTTACTTTTAGAGATGTATAAATAGAAATTCTTTAATTTTGATGATTTTGAAGATCAAAAATCAAGTTTTGAATTTTAAAACTTCTCAATTGAAGAAATTTCGAAAGCAAATCATCAAAATTACAGCATTTTTAATATTGTAAAACTTAAAACTTGCATAATTCTTAATGACAAATTTACAAAATTGAAACCCCATCAATTTTATAGGGTGTATAGTTAAAAATATTAAATTGGATGATTTTGAAGATCAATAGTCAATTTTTTCAATTCTACATTTTTCAAATTGAAGATCTTTTCTTATATAAAGCACAAAAATCACAGAAGCTTTAATTGTAGTACATAAAAATTGCATTATGTTTAATTGTAGAACATAAAAATGGAATAATTGTAGGGAGATACAACTAGAAATTCTTGAATTTCGGTAACTTTGCAGATCAAAAGTCTTCCATGTTACAGAAAAAAACTCTTCAAACCTGAAAATGTACAATTCAAAGTCCTACAATTTCGAACAATAACAATTTAAAATTATTCGGATTCAAAAATTCAATTTGAATTTAATTTTTAAGACGTAGAAATAAAAATTCTTAAGTTTTGAATGATTTTAAAGGTCAAAAGTCGAGTTTTTAATCCTAAATCTTGCACAATTTTTAATTAGAAATATATAAACTGAAATTAAAAATGAGAGAAATTTCAAATATAAAGCATTAAAATCAACATCAACTATAACAAATTTGTAGCTGTTGGGTGAGAACAACGTTTGTTTATTCATTTTTTCCGTAGCTTGTGTCATTTGTCCAAAAATTTAATTTTTTTATTTTTAATGTTGTTTTTCACGAACAAAAGAAGAATTATGCGTCCTATTCAAAAGTGATTTGTACCAAATTTGTAGATCTTTTTTGGGCGCATAATTTTTGTCAATTCATCTTTTTTCGTAATTATTTTTTTGTGCGATCAAAATTTGAATTTTCGATTTTTCAAGAAAATTCAAAAAGTTATTACCATTATCTTGCAGAACTTTAAAAAAGAAACATTTTTCTCCTCCTGGCTTTTTTTCATATCGTGCGTTGTTTGGCTTAAAATTGTAATTTTCGTTTTTTTTTTTAATCTTACAAATGCTATAATTCGGAGAATTTTATTTTCATCGACAAAAGTCGGGAGGATAAATTGTTCGAATTTCCGAGTCGTCGACAAATTTTTAAAATTTTTTAATAATCATTTCATTATTTTTTTCAAACACCTCAGAAAACGGATACAAGACTTTTCATCAAAATAACTAACAGTTGAAATTCTTCAGATGAGTTGACCTGGAATTGCTCAAGTGTTTGATTTTTCGGTATTTATTATTTTCATCTTATGCAATCATTTATCTCCAATAATATTTTTTATCTTCCTCTGAAAGTTTATTATTTTCCAGGAGTGGAACTGTCAGCATCAGAAGTTAAATTCATGTTTCCTACGCCTTTGGCTTTTTTTTCAGTTTTCCCAAATGATGGTCAACTGATGACACCTTTTATGTGCGCCGGAAAAAAAAACGTAGAAAAAATAATTGACAATAACCAATTATTTAATAATTTTGAAACTTCATTTCTTATTTCATTGTATTATTTGAATTTTTTTACTTATTTCAAGCTTTACCTGAGCTTTCTATCACAATTTGGAGCTGAGATAAGGTCCTCCTCTATAATTAACTCTGTAAGCTACAATTATTTAAATTTTTTAATTTTTATGACACTTGCATTTACAGAAAATGTCAAGGAATTTGCCTGATTTTTTGCGCCTCATTTATACTGATTTTTCAACAAAATTTAACGCGTGAAAGTTCACTGTCGTGAAGTTGACGCTGTTGACCGTGTTTTTGTACCTTCACTCAACTGCCACTTCATTTGTAATTAATGTATGACGGTGTCATGAATAGAGAAGTTGTTCGCAATAAAATTATCTTTGCAGTGAAGTTTGTTACGTTCTTGAGCGATTTTTTTTCACTGACTTAATCAAACTTTTGTAGAGAGATCAACATTTTTGAAACCTATAGTAGGCTTATAATATCTTTGACTGGAGGGTCTTGGAAGAGTCGAGATGGGTCAGGCGAAAACTGTTGATTTTCTCTGACCCACCTCTCTCTCCGCTCTAGACTTCTCCTAGCGTCAGATAGTAGGGAAAGTCGGGTGGTTTGAGCCATGTTTTGTTTTTTGGCTATAAAATCTCACTGGATGAAAATTTTTAAAAGTTGATGAACCGTTGCAAAGCTAAAATCAATGTCTACGCATCAGCATAATTGATTTTTCGAATTTAAATAAAAAATAATACATTCTTTTCAATTATACAAGGGGGTTAAATTTTGGAGAAAAAAAAATTTGTCGGGTGGTTTGAGCCACCTCAAAAAATCTAAGAAACCAGTATAAATGTTGCAGAAAGGAAATAAAAACGCACAATATGAATAAAAATGATTCTTTTTATTGTTTAGTTTGATCAGTTATCCGATTCTAGATCGATTTGCATCATTTTACAATATATTCAACAAGCGCTTCCTCTTCTTCGGACGAGAAGACCTAAATTCAAAAAAAAGAATGATAAATGCACTGCCGATTGACACAAGTATTAACGCTTATTGAAAAAAAAATAATTCAAAACTTACAGTCAGATTTGCTGAATGGGATGTAATACGTTTGAATACTTTCTTCAAATCAGCATCGCTAACAGTCGAAATATCTGTAATTTTCCCATCTAGCTTGGCAATATGGCGTGTCAGAGTCATCCTATCGATGCCAAAAGACCGTGCTGCACCTCTGACTGTCTCAGCACCGGATTTCACCGCTTTGATTGCTTCAGCCAAAGCATCAATGTTTATTATTTCCCGATCAGTCTTTCGTTTGTAGTTCGGCATACTAAAATGTAGGTGAAAATGACAAAATTTTGTAGAGAAATTACAAAGAAAACGTAACATACATTCCAAAACATAATTTTATCTCATTTCCAATCGATAAATATTCATCCGAATGCAAAACACGAAAAAAATTGAGCGGCTCAAACCACCCGAATGACGCTACTTTTAGTATATGAGCAAAAAAATTTGCGTGTCGTGCATTATTACAAAACCTTTGTACTCATGAAAATTCATCGAATTTATAAACCATTAACGATACTAACCTTGAAAAACTGTTGAAGAATATCCACGGAACGATTCTTTAAAGATGTATAGTCAAAACTTTCCTTTAATTTTTCCACCACGTTGCCTAACTAATACATAGCGATTGAGTATTTACTCCCCGAAAGCTTATGAAAAGTGAGATTGTGGTCTTATAACAATTTAACACGTTTGGCCACAAGAGGTGACTGTCAACAGACTGAAAAATGGCGGTGGCTCACACCACCCGACGGCTCAAACCACCCGACTTTCCCCTACTCGTATTCTGTCAACAATATGCTGCCTGATGGTCAGTAGCTTTGACTTGTTGATTGTGTGATGACGGATCCGCAGTTCGCGCGTGAACTGTCGAACGTTGGCAGTGAAAGTCCTGCCAGATGTTATGTAGTCAATCACACACTGAATGCGGGACGCGTACTGTCTTGCCCAGCCTATCTTTGTGCTAAGTTGATGCATTCGTCTTTTGGTCTTATGATCAACCGTTGGTTTTGTTTTACGGTTTGCATCTGCCAAAGTTCTCGCTGCATTGTACACACTACAATTGATAGTCCAGAGGTCGGATTCTTCGGAAAAATCTCCACGAAGCTCATAATCCAGTTCAGTCAGATCTTTGGGCTTGGGAGAAACCTGAATGCTGATGTTTCTCCGGGTCTTGAAGCATCGTTCTCCCTCTATTGGATGCCTGTTCGAGGCTGGTCTCAGTGTCGCCTCTCTTTCTCTGTTGCCGGCTTGTTCTGGCTGCGGTTGTGTAGGCGCTCCGCTTATATAACCCCTTTTCCGGAGGTCCTCGGCACGGTTTCGCAGACGTTTTTGCGAAAAATCCGAGAGCTCTGGGTGTTTCTCGCACCACAGAGCATGCAGTCGCGCCATGTAACCTTTTCGTTCAGGGGCCATACTGGTATCATAGCACTCCAGCAGGTCGTCCCTGAGTCGATCCGTCCACCTAAAAGTAACGAGATTCCGCCGGTCAATCGCATTGACTCCGTCTTGATTGGCTCCCCCAACTCTAGGGTAGTCGGCATTGTTGTCCGACCCATTGTTATATATTATATTTTATTATATTACATATATATATATATATATATATATATATATATAACAGTGAATGAGAATTTATTTTTATTTGGTCTTTCGACCATGGCAATTTTTCCTATTTTCTATGAGAAAAACACGGAGTAATAATAAGGAGACCGATCATGCTGTACAAAACGCTTCGAGTTTTGACTGCGGTAACTGCACCTTTATGGCCCAGCTCAGACGTTTCTGATCAGCACATTATGGCTATTCGGGCATGCGCACTGTGATCTGCTATCTCCTTTTCTCCTGTGAGAAGTGTGCGAGTGAGCGCCGTGTTTAATGACAACTGAAAACTGAGGATACGTTCCCGTGAATATTATTAATATTTAACTGAACACTTTTAAAATTAAAAGTTAATTTTTTTTAATTTTAAGTTGTTATACATTAATAATGGTTCAATTGTTATTTATATACTAAAATTTGTTTGAAATGTTTTTAAATATTCTCTTAAAATTAAAAAAAAATTAAAAATCGCTTTAAATTCTCCTAGCACAGTCGAAGCTATCAATAAGGCAGCTACGAATAAGGCCGCTTCCCCTCATCCTTGCTCGAGATCACCAAGACGCTTCCCTCACTCTCACGCTGACTTCGAAATTCCAGTCAGCCGCTACCAATAGTGCCGCCGTAGAAATCGCAATTTTTATGGTTTTTAGGAGAGTTTTTTTATATTATCCAAATATATCGAATATTAATTGTGATATTTTCATATTTTATAATATTTTTCGATATTATAAAATTCATAATATAAAAAAAACCTCCTAAAAACCATAAAAATTGCGATTTCCACGGCGGCACTATTCGTAGCGGCTGACTAGAATTCCGAAGTCAGCGTGAGAGTGGGGGAAGCGTCTCGATGAGCTCGAGCAAGGATCAGGGAAGCGGTCTTATTCGTAGCGGCCTTATTGATAGATTCGACTGTAATCTTAAATAAAAATTTTTATTGTCATTTTTGCCTCTTGATCATTTAATTTTCCGACTTACACTTGTATACCATTAAGCCATTTCCCTGTCGGGGTAGGCGTGACACTACCCGATTCGGGTAGTGTTTCTAGGTTGATAACTTGTAGTAAATAAATACAAGTGTGGGCTCACCACACCCACGATGTCGCACTTAACTTTGCAAAAACTTTTGCCATAAGTTGCAAAGCATTGATATAACCTCAATTGCTGTCGTTGTTGTCATCACAGAGTGGTTGTCATGGACTGGCGCTCACTCGCACACTTCTTGCGGGAGAAAATGAGATAGCAGATCACAGTGTGCATGCCCGAATGGCCATAGTGTGCTGATTAGAAAGGTCTGAGTTCGGCAATAAAGGTGCAGTTAGCACAGTCAGAACGCATGTACGGAGATCGAACTCCTTATTATTACTCCGTGGGAAAAATTAAAAACACGTAGAATGAACATAGGAAGAGTGTATTTACTATTCTGTTTTGTAAACCTCACAGTCTTTCATAGGGATTATAGAAACTTTCTTTTGGTATAAGTACAATTATTCAATCATTTATTATTATATTCCAATAAACTTAGTAACTTCACAGTTTAATATTCACAATAGTAATTCTTGAAATAGCGGCGCTATATCCTGGCTTGCTATTGTATTATTGTAAAAATAAATATTATAATATCAAATTTTACAACCGAAAGTTTCTCCGTGCAAAACCGTTGGTCAAAAGTCAAAATAGGCGGATGCGCAAATCAGCTTGATCATTCTTTTGAAATTTATTGTGCCTGTACTGAAATTTTTTCTTCTTTTTTCTTCATTCTTGTCTTCAATTTGTTTATCCTGTTTGAAATATTTGGAAAAAGAATAAATTATTGTGATTGTATAATTTTTCAGAGAATTATAGAAATGCATACAAAAAATCCGGCGTAAAATGCGAGTATCGTAATGAAAATGTGTTCCTCAAGGCTGATAGAGCCTCAGGATAATTAGCCCTTATGAGTTATTAATTTCCTTTTTAACTTTAAATGGTCTCCGCAAAACTTGCGACCGTATAGCGAGCCGCACGAAAAATGCCTGATGAGAGTGCATGAGGTTTTCTGTCATTACATAATTATATTTGAATCATATTTTTTCGCTATCAAATAATTAAATTAGCCAGTATAACAAAACAGTGAACAATTTGAAAAAAATAGGAATCTGACAAAAATGTATATGATAGATATATGTTGAACCTGACAGTGTTGTTCCATATCAAAATTATAAATTGTAGAGAAAAATCGCAGACATGGTTCCTGGCTTTTAAATCTAGAAAGTGCCCGTATAACATAATTTTTTTGGAGAAAGCCTAGAATTGGAAGTTCCTGTTTCAAAAGCAGAAAATAGGTGGCGTCGAACGAGCGATATAGATGAAAATAAGGCAACTGTGTTTATATGTGTGTGGAAAATGATAACAGGAATCATGCGGGCAATCAATATGTATGGTTTGAAACTTGTATGGAATTATTCAGCCAATATGGGGGTGTATTTTATTCTTATTTCTATTCTATTGACCGGATAGAAGCATTCCAAATTGTGGGAAAATTACAACTTATAGACTGTGTACATAGAATTAATTCTTAACTATTACAATATATGATATATACATACACGGAGAAAATTTGGTTAGGAAACTTTACCAAACTTTTGAGTGCAATTGGGATATATGGACCAAAAGGACAAAGTTTGACATTATTGTAATAATTTTTGACGTGCAAAAGGTTGAATAATACATGGCAGTTCGGTAAACTTTAATAACGCAGATTAAAGTTTCCAACTGTACAGTAAAGATTTTCAAAAGTAATCATTAATGCACGTGGTGTAATTATTAAAAACTATTCTGTCGTACATTGAGGAACAATTGGATAAAATTGCATATTAGTTAAGTAAAGTTTGCAAATGTAAAGTCAAGCAAACTTTAAATTATGCAATGTCAATGATTCCCTTAAAATTGGTTATAGAATGACAAATTTCGGTGAATCTTTCTAAGTAAAAAATGTATTATTTACTCGAAAGTTTTGTAAAGTTTAAAATGAATTCTAGAGAAAAATTGATTTTGGATATGTTATTATTTCCTCCACATTGCATGAAAGTTTATCCGCTGTAGAAGAGAATTTAATTTTTGTTATACGTTAGACTTTATTCGACAGTTCAGTAAACAGACAGTCGAGTCGCAGTCGCCCGTCATCTCCACCACCCCCCTAATTTTGCAGGATTGTATACAAGTATTGAGCACCTCGAAGATATTTACCATTTTTCAAATTATGAATATGGTGTTGAATTTTCAAGTTATTTTTAGTCCTCGTTGACATTTAGTATTTGATAATGAATATTAGTTTTACAATTGCAAAATAAAATTAGAGTTTATTTAAGAAGGTTATTACAAAGTTGATTACCATGGATCGAAGTTGACGCCCCTGGCGTAAACCTTAGTGATGCGATTTCAGTGCTTTTTGTCATGTTAGTGGTTTCCCTACTAAATTTGTAGTTTTTTTCTTTCATTTAGTGGGATGAAAAAATTATATTTCAATGAGAATAAAAAAAGTTTGATCCAAAAAAATAATCCTATTCCGAGAAAATCAAAATTGAAGTTCTTTAAAATCTAATAATTTTTTATTAAAAATACCAATAATTCCCAACGAAAAACACAAACATAACAGAAAATGATTAAGAATTGTAAATCTTCTTTAAAGTCCAATGACTTTTCTGCAAGATGGCCGATTTTTTGTGAAAAACGTTAATATTACTTGAAACTGTTTAAAAATTTGCTATTTGTTAAGCTAACCTAAAATTGTTATAAATAGGAAATTTTGGTGATTTTTGTTTAAAAATACTAATTTTCAATTTTAAGAAACTTAGGCAACCTAAAATTTTGAATAAATTTCAAGTCTTCTCAGAAATTTTCTGATTTTATAATTTTTTGTTCAATCCAGCGAAAAGTACTAATATAAAACATGTGTAATATTTTAAATAATTTATTAGACAATTTGAAAGTTTTACTTTAATTGCTTAAGTGTAATGAATATTCAAAAAGCACAATTCGTTTTAGGCAAAAGTCATAAGATTTTCATTCAGTTAAAACTTACAAAAGCTTATTCTACTACTTGAAATGTCCTTTACGATTTTATTCATCACATTTTTATTAAATATTATCTAGTAAATTGATTTATTTGAAACATGAATAAATAAAAATAATTGTACGTATTATTTTTAAATAAAATAATTTCCATAAAAACGTGACGAATATAATTGTAAAGAAACGTTGAAGGAATGGAATGAGCTTTTGTAAATTAAAATAGAATGAAAATTACGTATTTTGCCTGAAGCAGATGCAAAAACAGAAATAATTATGCAAATAACCACATGTCATAACCACGTAAGTGCAATTTTCTTGAAAACAAATTTTATTCGCTTAAAAATTTTCTAAAATTCTACCTGACATTGTGGTGAAAGAATATATCCAAATTGGAACCAGTAGTGGGTTTTTATCTCGATCAACACTGTGATCAATTATACAAAAATTTAAATGTTTGTATTTGATTACATCCTGTTATTGTATTAAATAGTTACAAAATACAAATGAACTAAATATTTTGTATACAAATAACACTGTGATAATGTAAAATCTATTTTTTGTAAGAAACGATTTTTTCTATTTAATTTTTCTTTTTTCAGCCTTCTATTTGTCTCGTAAAGCGTTTATAATCTTCCAGGCATATGTTTTATGTTGATTGGGATTTTAGAAAATAAAAAAACAATCCATAGACTAGCACGGTTTCGACAGCAGTCGATTTTTGATGAGCTGTATCTCGAAAAATATTAACTTTTTTTAAAATTTGTTTATTGATATCTCTAGAGCTCCATCAAATCTCGAATGGACTTTCTTTTGTTTTTTTGATCATTCCATTTTTGAGATGGTTTTTTCTCTCTCCTGAAAAATTTATCCCGAAGGACTCACATTCTTTTGCCGCCACACCTTTCATTTGTAGATCTAATTTTTAAAAAGGTACAAAACAACTTGAAGCAAGGAAAAGACAAATAACAGAAATGAAGAATTAAAGAGCATCAATTTTAAAAGTGGTCAAAGAGAGAAAAGAGAAAAAGTTAAGGAAATCACATCTTGTGTAAAGTTCTTTTATTTTTTATATTGACATATTTTATGAGCGATTGCACGGAAAAAATTTATCCGTAAAAAAGTCACGAACTAGTAGCTAGGTCTCGGATATGAGAAAAATTCATGGGATATTTATGTATTTTCGTAAATAACCTACGAACTTTGAGAAAGATTGACGAACTCGATGTGAAAATTCTAAAACGGTTCATCACTTTTTTTTACGTGAATAATTACAAAAATATTACGAGTGATTGGGAAAAGATTCTCAGAGCACTCACGAGCTTGCCTGACAAATCTAGGAACTCGAAACTAAGTCTCCCTGTACGTGGCCCACGCACACACGCGCGGTGCGTGTGTACGCTCGTATGTGTGCCTCGAGCTCGTCGGATGAGTGGCTAGAAGTTTTATAATACCTATTTTGTTTGGCCTCGATAGCTGCGCGTGTTTACGCACTCCTGGTTTATGTGTTTAGAAACTGGTGAGTCAGCAGTCTTGAGGGTTCGAATCTTCTGAGTTGCGAATTTATAAATTAATATAAAATTAAATCGCACAAATAAAATTTTTCCTCTTTTTATTTCAGTCTGAAATTTTCAGGAACTGTTCGTAGGAAATTCGAACTGTTCGTAAGAAACTTCGAAATTTATCCATACATTTCTCATAGAAATAAGGATTTAATGTTTCATTTTTTTATCTCGTATCCGAGACCTAGCTACAAGTTCGTGACTTCTTCACGGATAAATTTTTTCCGTGTGCCGTAAAGTTGACCATTTTAGACAATAAGATTTTCAAACACAACAAAATTTTCAAACCGCCTAAGATATTTAAAAAAAATGAGGATAACCCGAGAGGGTACACTGATAAAAAAAAGTTTTTGAATCCTAAAAAATTTCTTTGATTCAAAGAAATGGTAGTACTGAATACGTCCAATCATGTATTTCTTCAATTCAAAGAAATCGTTTAATTGTATGAAAAATAAGAAATTATTGAAGCAAATAAATAATTACTTTAGCCTCTGAAATATTATTTGAGCGAATGGACGATGTCTTCAACTGAATGAAATTAGATATTTGGATTTAAAAATCAGTCAGTTGATATGATCGAAAACAATTTCAATTCTAAGAAATATTTTCTTAATTGAAAGTATTGTCGATCGGATAAAATAAACGTTTTTTTAATTGACAGATTTGATTCCTTGTTTCAATGAAGTGTACTGTAGTTCAAAAATACGACCTATTGATCGGAGGGAAATATTTCTTTAAATCAAAGAAATATTAATTAAAGACAAAAATATATATTTTAAACCAAATAAATGACTCATTGTTCCAAATGAATGTGCCATGAATGGGAATGAATATTTCTATGAGATGAGAATATGTGAATTGATGGAAAGAGATATATTTTAAAGTCAAGCAAATATTTTATAGGCTCACAAAGCTATTTCTTCGCATCAAATTTTGGAGTATTTGAAGCAAAAAAATATCCCACTGATTCAAACAAATATTTCTTTGGCCTAAACCATGCGCGAGTGCAATAAAGTAGTTCGTACTTCAACTGTAGTACATATTTTCCTAAATAAACAAATGGATTCTTTCAGCTTAAATTACGATTAAAATTTGATATTATTATACATATGTAATTTAAACAACGCATCATGAATATAATTTACAATCTTGATGAACCTGAAACAGAAAAATTTGATGAAAAATCCACCTCCAGCAGGAATCGAACGTGGGTCCGTGGAGTGTCAAGTCCGCAACGATGACCACGACGCTGTCCCAAATGGAAATTATAAGGCGGAAAGCAGTATTTAACCCTCACCATAAATGCCAAAGAAATATTTCTTCAAATCAAAAAAATGGATATTGAATTTAACAACATATTTCTTTGGTCTAAAGAAGTATTCAATTGAGACAAATTATGCCAAATTATTGAATGTTTGATTTGAAAAAATAATTACTTCGTTGGAATAAATGTTTATTTGTTATGAATAATTTAATTCTAGTAAGCAAATAAAACATTTCCTTCAACTGAAGAAATAAATATTTATGTAAACACAATACATTGTTCAGAATGCTTCATTGGTATAAATGCATGAACTCTTTGTAACAAATAAATATATTTTTCATTTAATTAATATTATTTTGAATTAAATCATTATTGCTTTGATTTGAATAAACTTAAAGACTTGATTCAAATATGCACAATTAATTGATTCAAATGCGTCCGCATCAATTCAAAGAATCGAACTCTTTGAATCAAATAAATATATCTTTGAACGACTAATCAGATTGCAACGAATCTAGAACTTTGGAATCAAAGAAATGGTTTTCTTGAATATAAGAAATATTTGTTTGAATCAAGAAAATATAGCCAAAGAATTCATTTCTTTAAATCAACAAAAGATATGTGGCTGGTTTAAATAAAAATTACTACTATTAAAGAATATTTTCTTGATTTTAAGAAATAAGATTGAAGTAAATGCATTTTCTTGGTTCCAAAAATTCTTTTTTTCAGTGTAACGCAGAATATCGCACGCTGAGGGTATCGGTCGAAATGGTCCTTATATACTAACCAAGAACATTCTTACCGCTTGTGAGAAACGACCAGTGCCGCACCAAAAATTTTTGGTGGCCCGAGTTACATTTATTTTCTTACTTGAGCCGGGATATTTTTGTGACATTTGTCACTGAAATATTGTATAATAATTAGGGGAGACTAGACTATAATGACGGGCCTTAAATTAAATGCCCTATAAATTATAATGTGATTTTTATGTGGTACATTTTTTAAGGTCAAGCTCATATTATCAGCAAACACGTGCTATTACTCAAATGCGGGTTTATTTAAACAATATGAAGATTATAGAGTAAAAAGTATACAATATAATAATTTTGGTTTTAAAGAAAATACCTTGAAATTAAAAGGCTGAACTTAGGAGAAATAAGTTTCAAACATTCAAAAATTTCTTATACTTGAACACTAAACTTATAAACGATTTCACAATTTGAAATTATTTGTTCAAAGTTCAGATCTTGGCAGAATTAAAGAAAAAAAAGCACAGTTTTGTAAAAAAATCGATTATATTGGAGGGTATATAAACCCAAGAAAATGTTATTATTTACACTTTTTTCCTAATATTTCTGAGAGACTAGTCAACAATATTTCAACCTAGTAATTAATATTTGATGCAGAAATTTTGTATCTTTTACCCTATCTTA
This sequence comes from Andricus curvator, assembly GCA_932195095.1. Lineage (NCBI taxonomy): Eukaryota > Metazoa > Arthropoda > Insecta > Hymenoptera > Cynipidae > Andricus > Andricus curvator. The sequence continues at coordinate 26,741 of CAKNYM010048704.1, forward strand.
AATAAAAAAATGAAATTGTTTTATTATGAAAATGAAATGAAACAGTTGTTTCATAATGCGAACTGTAAACTTTTACATAAGTTATCAAATATTTTAGTCACTTTATAGAGACAATTTTCATGATGGGAAACGTAATTTTAAAATTTAATTTTATTCATGAGAAAGATTTAATTTTTTGTAACTGAACTTGAAATGCAAACTTAAATTTTCTGTGATCAAAATTTTTACTAAAAGCTATATTTAAATATTTTTTATAATTTTTAAAATTGTCTTAAATCTTCATAATTGAAAATAAAGATTTAGGGCAAGATAAATGTCCCTTATTGGCTATTATTTTATTTTACAAAGTCTTATTTCCAGCTGACAAGAGTTGGCAACAAAATGTCGGTGAGGTATAGGAATTGGATAATTATTTTTTCTGTAAAATTGATTAATAGAAAATTACTTATTCAAACAAAGATTTCTTTTATTTGAATGAATCAAAGTTTTAGTTTTTTAAACATTTTTTGAACAAAAATAATTATTTCATTGCGATGATTATGTCGACTTCTGGCATGGAATAAATATTTTTGTTCAGTTTCATGAATATACATTTATATTAAAAGAATATTTTTTACATTTGAATAATGTTTGCGTTGACAATGACAAAATTGACAACAATGATAATTGTTAGAATGCAGTAAATATTTGTTGAATTGGATGTAATATTCCTTTATCTCAAAAGAATATTTCTTCAATTCAAGTAATTATTTGATTGCGATATGATTATTTCGACTTCTGGCATGAAATAAATATTTTGTTCAGTTTAGTGAATATATATTTATATTAAAAGAATATTTTTTCAATTTAAATAATACTTGCATTGTGTTGATTGCAATAATATTGTTAGAATGCAATAAATATTTATTTAATTGAATGAATATTCATTTATCTTCAATGAATATTTCTTCAATTTAAGTAATTATTTCGTTGCAATTATTATATCAACTTTTAGCTTGCAATAAATATTTCTTTCAATTTAATGAATATACATTTGTATTGAAAGAATATTTTTTACATTCAAACAATTTTCTTATTGTGTTGATTATGATAATTGTTAGAATGCAATAAATATTTGTTTAACTGAATGAATATTCATTTATCTTGAATAAGTATTTCTTCAATTTAAGTCATTATTTCGTTGCAACAATTATATCAACTTATAGTGTTAAATAATTTTTTTTTCAATTGAACGAATATCGATTTATCGTGAGAGAATATTTTTCAAATTTAGATAATTTTTTTATTATTATGATTTTGACAGTTCTTAGCATGGAATAAATATTTCTTCAATTGAATAAAAATTCATTTATCTTGAGTGAATATTTTCTTGACTCAAAAAAAAACTAATTGCTCCAGTGATGTATGAATTATTTGATTTTAAAAGATATTTATCCCTTTCACGGAATCGATTTCATCGGACTAATGAAGAAGTTCTTTAGGCGCCTAAAACATATTCAATAAACCTAGGTTCCTACCTTCTAGGAAATCATTTCTTTGACTTAATATTTTTCGCATTTAATGCGAAGAAATATTTACTTATATTAAAGAAATGTCACCAAAGAAATCATTTCCTTGAATTAATGCGTGAATCTTTTGCATCTAAACTGAATTTGTAACTGAAGTAAACAATTCCTTGGTCGAAAGAAAAAAAAACAAAGAAACGCAATTCTTTGACTAAAGTAAATTTTTTTTCAATGAAAATATCAAGGAACGTATTTGTCATGGATATGAATTTTCCACAAAAAACCTGTGGGACAGACTTTAAAGTGAATTTAACAATCCTGAAATCTAAAACATTTAAATCTACTTTTAATTTTTATCTCTGCCAAGTTAATATAAGTAACATCTGTAAATTTCCAATATTTAATAAATGGTGAAAATATTATTTGACAATTTTTTCATTTTAAATTTGTAGCTTCGAATAGGGGCGTAACAAGACATTTTGCGTACTTTTTTATTTATCATTTCTAAACGAACTCGTCCAACATTTGGAAACTTTATTAAATTTTGCTTTGATATAATTTTAATACCTTACTCAGATAATATTAGAATCAAGTTATTATTCAAAGAAAAAGTGGAAAATGACTAAGACTTAAAGTGGCAATTAAAAAATGCATATTCCAAAAAATATAGATCTTATAACATAAATATTTTTATGAAAACTTTAGTCACGGCACTGGTCGTTTCTCACAAGCGCTGAATCAATTCTGCTAGTTAGTATATAAGAAACTTCCAAATTTCACCTCTCAGGGTGAAGCGTGCGGCTGCGTAGTTTCGTCGAAAGCGTCTTATATGTGTAGTATTATATTAAGTTTATTTATGTATTATATGTGCTTGAACCAACCAGTATACCATTAAGCCATTTCCCTTTCAGGGTAGGCGTGACACTACCCGATTCGGGTAGTGTTTCTAGGTGGATAGTTTTCTTGTAGTTATAAATAACTACAAGTTACTACAACCAGAACTCTGGTTAATTCAACTAGAATAGAGTGTCAAATATGCCCTTACTATAAATTCTGGTTAAAAGTATCAGAAGATTTTGGTTGAGAATTTTCTGCTTAATGTTACCAGAAATTCGAATAAATTTTACCAGAATTTCTGGAAAGGTTAACCAGAAATCTTCACCAGACAGTTTTCTGGTAGCTTAAGAATACAACGTTCTAGTGAATATAGCCAGATATTCTGGTAAGCTTATCAGATATTCTGGTAGCCATCGATTTTCGACTATCGAATTTCGATACTTCGCTACCTTTATGAACTCTTTCTAACCCCCTCTGAAATTACATGGACTGCGTCCCAAAGAAAATAATCTAACAAAAGTTTCCGAAAACAGAGTGCTGCAACTATATTCCGCTTCGCTAAAATTACATCTCCCTACATATAGATATATTAATGAATGACGATAGATGCATACAACATTAGAAGTAAAAGCAGCATATTGTTGATACATTCTGTTTCTGAAACATTAGTTAAGACTATTTTTTCGGGATTTTACATAATATGCACTTAGATCACTTGGTCAATAACAAAATTCTCGAACATTCACTTTGTTAATTTATTATCTACAATGTTAATATTTTCGAGAATATTTTTCAAAGACACCCACAAAATATGTGCTTGGTTTAGAAGTATCTCTGTACCACTGGTGTTTAGACAGATAACGCGCAGTTTTTTCTTATATAACACAACTAAATTCACGCTTCACTATAATTAGATATACTTATATAACTGAAAATACAATTAACAAATCGCGATTGTTCGAGAATTGGACATTTACGACAAAGCGTCACTTGACACATCCAGCAACACGACATGAGACAAATGACAAATTTCTGGAAACCAGAAAAAATCAACCAGAGTTAATTAACTAGAATTTTCTAGTCATATTAACCATAATTTCGGATTAAAATAACTAGAAATTTTATAACCAGACGCGCGTAGTAACTTTAACTAGAACTTTTTTTTGAGTGTGTATGGAAGCATATACTGTTGATTGTGTATACGTCTTTTTTTCATTCACAGAAGAAGCTTACGGTCTACCAGACTGTCAGTTAAGGGTTTTCGAGCGTCCGTGATTCCTTCATGCCTTTTCTGTAAACCCACTTACATTTTCTACCGAGCCCTCGACCGCGTTTTACCCAACTGTTCAGTAATCTTTATCTAACGTTTCATATATTTTACATTTATATGCATTAAAATTTCAACTACGAAGTACAGTATTAATTAAAGTACAGTTCGGAAGATATTCGTATCAATTTGTCACACTTTCATATTTGTGAATAAAGTATCACCGAATTTCGTTTTACCGAACTAGAAATGAAACTTTATCGAAGTGTTCATATGTACCAAGTTTACCCAACTGAGTTTGGTAAAGTCTCTCGAACTATTTTCCTCCGTGTATAGACATCTACACGAAGAAACATTCGGTTGTAAAATTTGATATTATAATATTTACTTTTACAATAGGACAATATCAAGCCAGGATATAGCGTCACTATTTCAAGAATTACTATTGTGAATATTCAACTGTGAAGTTACTAATTTTATTGGAATATAATAATAAATGATTAAATAATTGTACTTATACCAAAAAAAAGTTTCCATCATCCCTAGGAAAGTCTATGAAGTTTACAAAACACAATAGTAAAGACATTCTTCCCATGTTCATTTTACGTATTTCTAATTTTTCCCATAGAAAATATGAAAAACTGCCATGGTCGAAAGAGAAAAATAAAAATAAATTTGCATTCACTGTTTTATGTATATATTACAGTTGCACCCATTATAAATTTTATACATTAAGCATACGATTAGAAATTAATATTTTATTCTAAGCTGAAAGAGAAAAAATCGTGTTAGAAGAAATAAACGCAGGCGGGAATCGAACACGGGTCTCCGGGCAGAAGAACGGAGATATTTTCCTGTGATAAAAGAAATTATGAGATTTAGGAATTTTATCATCCTCATGAACCTCGGTTTACATGACGTCATTCGGCACTGAATTTCCTATTTTAAATGGGAATTTTCGCAAAGCACTACATTCAAATGTTTTTCCTCTCATTGAACGTTCCCATTAGAAATGAAAATTTTTCTCACCTATTTTGCAACTTATTTGATTCAAACTGCTAGTTATTGCAAATACGGTTTTATTATTAAATTTGTGAATATTACTTTTTCCTAACTTCAATCTGCTATCGAAAATATTAATCTTTCTAACTCTAAATGGCAATTATTAAATTTGTAGTATATTTATAATTCATATGAAAAATTATTTCTTTGTATCGCTGTGGCAATGATACTATTTTCTCGGGTATATACTAGATTTCAATCGAACTCTTGTAAATATCAATATTTTATAATGCCAAATTTTACAACCAATAATTTCTCCGTGTAGTATTTTAAAAATTTTCCTAAATATATATATTCAAGAACTAATATACATGTTCAACAAGTTTTCTGCAAAAGCTTCATATCAATCAATGAATCCATATTCTAATTATCGCCATTATACATTCAAAAAAATGCTTCTCTTAACACCAGAAGCTAGTTTTCTTCAAGTGAGCTTATCTTCTCTAACAAATATGTGAAGTGAAAACTCTTCTTCAAATTTATATCTGCAACTTTTGTTCACTAAAAATCAGAGTCATATGCTATTTCTGTTTTGAATGAGATAATTTACTCAAATGTTAAATATATGCTCAACTTAATATTAAAGTAAATTGAAAGGGAGAATTCTATAAAGGCCGAACCCACATTTTCATGATTTTACAGAAGAAACAAAAAACGTCCTCAAAAACCGAATTTTTAGTTTAAAAAAAATTAGAAAGTGATTTTGAGATAAATTGGTGCTGAATTGAACCCTGAAAAGTTTTATTGGAAAACATTATTAGATTCTGAGAAAATTTCGGGAGAAAGTTTCTTTTTTGCTCGAGGAGCACGTTTTTTCAACTGTGATTGGAAATAAAAAGTCCAATTTTTATTTAATAAAGAAAGTGAGAATTCAATTTGTGGCTGTTGAGTTACTGAATCGATATAAAAAAAGTATAATTAATTTGTATTTGTATTAGATTTTCAGAAAATGGGGGGATGTTTTTTTCGGGCACGTTTTATCAAATTTCGAGGGTGATAAAAAATACAATTTTTAATTGAAAATAAAGTGAGAATCTACTTTTTAGCTATTACTGAGTTGCTGAATGAACAACAAAAAAAGTTTTATTAAAAAATATTATTAGGTTTTGACAAAAAAGAGGGGGAATTTTCGTACGCTCGAGGTGCACGTTTGAGCTTGATGCGGCTGCGCATGCGCACAGAGGCAGAAGCGCAGATAACAGTCAGGTCCTTATGGTATTTTAACCCATGGAATTTTACGTTACTGTTACTGAAAATTACGAAAAACTTTCAGATTTTTACGAAACATGTACCTGAAAGACGATTCTGTTAGCGCTACTGAAAATTACGAACCGTTTCGTAATTTTACGAAACATTTAACTACAAAAAACTTTCACTACATGTTTGGTAAAATTCCAAAAGAAATTTCTAACAGAGTATCTATATATAGGATGATTTTTTTTATCTTAAGAAAAACTTGAAAAAACTGTTAACTTTTTAGGGGGAAAAGCAACTCCGCAAAAATGTACCCCACACCCCACCCCCTGGGAGCGGGAGGCGGGGTAACTTTAAAATTTCAAATGGGAACCTATATTTTTTATTGCAGATTTTCCATAAAAAATACGCAAGTTTTATTTTTTTCAATTCGCACCAGATGGCCAAGCATTGGCGAAAAATGATATTGCTGACTATTCAAGGAATGCGCTTCCAAACGAAAGATAAAAAAGACAAACTGTCGGTTTGTTTGGGTTCGTTGTGTTGCTTACTTTCGTTTAGGCTGGATTTGGTATCTTAGTTACGTTCGTTTGGGTTGGATTGGGTGTCTTAGTTCCTTTGATTTGGGTGGTTCAGTTGTGCTGTTTACGTTCGTTCGGGTGGGATTGGTTGTATTGCTTACGTTCGTTTAGATTAGATGTGTTGCCTACGTACGTTTCGGTTCGCTTTGTTGATTGCGTTCATTTGATTTTGTTGTGTTGGTTGCGTGCATTTGGATTGGTTGCGTTCGTTTGGGTTAGTGTTGTTGGTTACGTTTGTTTGGGTTGATCTGGTTTTGCTGGTTACTTTTGTTTGGATGTGTTAGCCAACATTGTTAATCAAACCCAAATTAACGTAACCAGGCTCGTTTGGGTTTGATTGGGTGTTGTTGTATTCCCTCATTACTTGACCTCATTACTTTTTCAATGGAGGCTTTATCTGTACAAGAGAAAATTCAAATGATTCTCAGTTATGTAGAAAGTGGCAGGAATATCGAGGATGCTGTCACTCTTATGCTCAACGTTTTCCAGGCAGTGTGATGAAATCGTGATATTAGCCGCAGCCGCTCATGATCCCCATGTTAGTACTCGACAATTAACTAAGCCGTGATTCCGGAATGTCTGTAACCACCCTGTAAAAAGGAGATCATTAAAGTGGATTATATGGCATTGAAAAAATTGTACACTTTAATGAACGGCATTAGTTCTATTCTATGCCTTCGATCGCTGAAGGCATTGCATGGCATTAAACTGATATGGTCATTCAAGTGCATTTAATGGCATTAAATCAACGGCATCACAAAGAAGCCACTTTAATGCCATAATTTTTTTGTGTGATTCAAAATGATTCGAACGAAAACTGTCTAATGCCATGAAGCGCATTCGGACAAAAACGGAATTTGTTTGGATTTATAGGCCTTATAGTGTACGATTTTTTCAATGCCATATAATATACTGCAATGCTCTCCTTTTTACAGGGCAGTGTTTGGAAGGTATTAAAATGTAATAAATATCACTTCTCTCACATTTCACTGAATCACGAATTTTATGGCAATGAACAAAACATGCATTATTGGAGTCTGGAAAACCCACACGGATGCGCGAAGTTGAGCGTCAGCGTCCTTGGTCCGTGAACGTTTGGTGTGGGGTAATTGGAGACCAACTTCTCGGTCCGTATTTTATTGATGGTAATTTAAACGGTGACAATTATCGTAACTTATTGGAAAATCAACTTCTGTTCTTGAATTAATGACGGACTAGCGTAGGGCAGCGAAGGAATCACGTCTGGTCAGGTTAAAGTCCACCAAAGAGAATGCAAGACAATTTATCACTCTTATTATTAAAAATAATAAATACCTTGTCAATGTAATCCGAGATATGAGTCCCCGAGCTCATCCAACAAGGCACTCCCTTTGTATCCAAAAAAAGGTTTTGGTTGTTTTGGAAAATTAGCAAAGATGTAGCCTCCGGAAGCAACGACCACGATCGTTCACCGAACGATCGATCCCGATGCGACCGGAAGTAATACGTCAACCGACTCGTCATTTCCCACAACACTAGAAGATGACCGAGCCGGGAAATCGCTGAACAAAGAACCGAAAGCGAAAGAAACACTGACTTTATATTGAACCAACATTGTTTGAAGACCTAAGCTTGGAAGTGCGACAGAACATGTTTCAACATGACGCTTGTCCAGCGCATTTTTCGGCAATCACGCGTGAAGTACCGAATCGCGAATTCAACGGTCACTGGATCGGTAGAGGAGGTCCGGTAAATTGGCCTGCCAGATCGTCAGACCTTACATTGCCGGTTTTATTTTTTTGGGGTTATTTAAAGAATCAAGGGGAGATGAATCAGCGAATCAGGAATGCGTGTAACCAAATAAACCCGCAGACACTCTCAGCAGTTGTGTGCAAACTTTCCATTTTGGAATAAAAATTACGTTTTTTTCAATGGAAAATCTGAATCTGCAATAAAAAATATAGGTTCCCCCTCGAAAATAAAAAGTTTCTATTACGAAAATTTTTTTCGCTGGATATGTATTTCCTAAGATATTTCGATGTCTGAAGATAAAAAAAACACACTTACATATAAACTGATTTTTCAAAACAAACTAAACAAAATTCTTCTAACCGGGAAAATGAATCATATTTGTCATTGGGCTATGAAGTGCTTAGAAAAGAGTAATTACTCAAAAACAATTAAGAAATTTGAATTAGCTTTACATGTTGTTTCTTAAGTATATAGTTATTAGATATATACAGTTGTTTTATACAATTATTAATCTAGTTGCCAAGTTTCCTTAACATGATATGGAGAACAAAAATAGCTATAAATACATATTTACTCTTTAATCACCTAAAATCTCTGCTGTACGTCCTACATGACAAGGCAGTAATATAACCAGGCTCGGCTTGGTAAGATGGAATTTGAGGAAAAATAAAGGTGAGCTGGTATACTATTTTAAGTAATTTCGGCCGTTTGACTTGCAGGATTGGGCCGCTTTCTGATTCTCAACCAATTGTTTTAACCATTTTTCTCGGCCCGATTTTCAATCCCACTTCGTCCCTGGTATAACGAATATACAGTTTCAGTTTTTTATATATATAGCACTTAATCCACAAACTTATAGACGAGGTTTTCAACCCTTCCCCCCAATTTTTTACCATTTTTTGAATAAATTAATTGTTTATTTATCTTTTTTTTTGCAATTTAGGGGTTTTCGATTCTTTTAAATAGTCGCAAAAGAAAGCTTAACTTTTTTTCTATAAAAAATATCAAGTAAGAAAATGGACAAATTAAGATTTATTGAGATACAAGGCCATTGGTGTGATTAACCGCGGTTATACTGGGAGCCAGAGCCATTTTTATCGATGGCAGTTGCTCCT
>CAKNYM010048704.1:41032-61597 GCA_932195095.1 Andricus curvator
GGGGGCAATCTGGCCAATCACAGGCATCGTAGAGAATACATACCTAAGAACAACATGACCTGAAACTTCAGTTTCAGGTCAGCCCTGAAGAAGTGAACTGCAATGTTCACGAAACGTCGGCAACATTCATAGTTTCGCACACGATTGAAACCCGAAAAATCTTTGAATTTTTAATTTAAATTTATTATACTGTTAATCTTATTTTGATTTTGTTTAAAATGGAATTATCTGAGCGATTATCATGATTGTATATGAAATTTAATAAACACGTACCTAAATAGGGATTTCATATGCTTGAGATATTGATTTTAATATACATTGGTATTTTAAATTTAATACTATTTTTAACAGTGTATATTTTTTCTTACCTTACGTCGGTTTTTAACAATTTTTTTTATTGTTAATGTTATTTTTCACGATTGAAACAAAAATTACGCATCTAATCAAAAAATGACTAATAAAAAATGTGTAGCTCTTTTCTGAGTGAACAATTTTCGTCTATTCACCTTTTTTCGTATCTTGTATATTTTGACCGCAAAATGGAATTTTTGATTTTTAATTATTTTTTTGTGCGATAAAAATGTGAATTTTCGATTTTTCAAGAAAATTAAACAAAGTCTCATAACAATATTGTAGCGTGTTAAAAAAAAACATTTTTCTTTTCTGGACTTTATTTAATATCATGCGTTTTTTGGCTGAAAATGTTCATTTTCGTTTGTTTTTTGGAATTTTGTAAATGCTATAACTCCAGTAATTTTTGTTTTATCAAAAAAAGTCATGAGGATAAATTGTTTGTCTTTTTGAGTACTACGAACATCCGTACATAGAATTTTTAAATTTGAAAAACAAGTGGTCTCAAAAATTTTGAAAAAGCGCTCACTTTTTGAATTTTCATCAAAAATGGCTGGCTAACAAACTTGACCTTCATTTTAGGACACTTGAAGAGTATACCAAAGTCCAATCCAATCTGTCAATTCTTTCGAAAGTTATCGTGCCAACAAAATAAAAATCTACATACGTATACACACCTTCATACATACAGACACATTCGCGAAGACCTGTTTTTTGGGTTCAGAATGTCTCAAAACGTGGACATTTGACAAAAACGGAGGTCAAATTTTACACAAATCTAATACCTCTTTGATGAGAATGTAAAAATTGGAGAATTCCTATTAAATCAAGAAACTCAATCGTAGGTAAAAATACTTATTTCGAGCAGCATGTGGCACTTTCCAAATGTTATTTAAGTAACCTAATCTCATTCTATCCATGAAGTGTGAAAATTTCACGTGGATTTCATGAGCACTTTCCTTAATTATTTCTAGCTAGTATGACGAGATTACTAATTCATCATTAAAAAACCTGATTCATAGCTAGAAGTCAGTCACTGATTGAAATTAGTAAAAATTTAAACTGATTCAAATTTAGTGTGATGGGTCCGCTTCTGGCCACGGTATATTTCTGCAATTTTCAAGCTTTATACATGTGTTGTAATCAATACGCTAGATAAGTTTTTGATAATTTTGATCTTCTCAATGAAACGTCGATAACTGAAAAGCTTTCCGCTTTTTGGAATAAATTAGTTTTCTTCTTCATAAAAACGGAGTTTTTTTCTCAAACGGAATTTAAAAACATTTTAAGGGATTGAAAAAACTTTGATGTAATTTCATGGGATTTTAAAGGTATTGATGGGATATATTAAAAATGTCTCAAGAAGCTTCATCATATTTACGACCGATCTCTAACCACCATCCCCCATTTTCAACTAATATCTTCCGTTCATCCTCCCAACTGACCTTGGGGCGCCAACAAGACAGTATACGATCCTGTTTGACAAACTTCAAGCAAGCCGGCTCCCGATGCGCGCGCATCAAGTCCGATGGTAACAGGTGGTTCACGGTGGTTGGTTGAATCCAGCGGCAGCAGTGCTACTGACTGTGACAGACCACGTGCACATGGACGCACATTCGCGCGAAAGACGCGCTAGCGGGTAGATCTGTGTGTGTTTTCACGTTCGATTTCAGCTCGAAAATAACTTCCGAAACGTCAGAGTGATAATCTCTCATTCTCTGAAAATATTTATAAATCTTTACAGCTCTCACTTTTTTTGGTTTTACTACATTATTCTTTGTTTTGTTTTCGGCGGCCCTGAAAGTGCTCATTGCGCGAGTGTCGGCATCGATCGGCGCGGCTTATGTTTTCTAGTGAGTGCGAGTGGCATTCAGTGCGCGATTGCGGGGGCAGACGAAAACCACCCTGTTTATGAGGAAATTTCGTTTCACCCCCTCCACTAGTTATCCGACAGCCTGTTGATCCACCTTACGACTTATGCCAAAATATGGTTGCGTAGTGCGCGCTGCTGCTTCTTCTCGCTTTTCTTATATGCTGTAACTGTGACTGTGTTGATGATAAGAAACGACTAGGTCCGTTCCCCGTTGCCGGCCCACAACCGGTATCTTGAATTCCGTTGGATCACGCGGCCAGAGTACCGTTGCAAGGAGGGTGAGTTTTATCCCAAAAACAGATGTTTTCCTCAAATTCAAAAAATACCCTTCAAAATGACAAGCAATAAACTTTCACACCTTCAACTCCCTCTAGAGTGTGTTCTTAGACAAAATATTGTCACAAATTTCGCGCTCGTTAAAGGTAAATTTGAAAAATTACGAAAGCACGTGCTTTTTTAACTTGGCCGCCATCTTGAACATTGCGCTTTTTCAAAACAGATGGTCAACTTAGAAGCTTTGATTATTTATGGAATTTGAATATTAATGGATAAGTTCTTTGCAAAAAAGTTGTTTGTTTCTATTTTTTCGTAATAGGAGTTTGCGTGTTTAAGAATCAATATGAAGTTTATCTTCTTTGACTATTGTGGCTGTTTTGAAGGATTTTACATTTCCTATGTAGGATGCACATTACCCATAGTCATTATTATTATTATACCATTAAGCCATTTCCCTTTCGGGGTAGGCGTGACTTGCTCGGTTGATGAACAACAAAAATTAGGCTGCGCCTGTAGGCCCCTCACTTCTTTTGATTGCAACTCGCACAAAAAAATCTCTGAATTGTCTAGCACAAAGCATCTGAAAGTTTAAGGTCTTCCGAATTCAACGACATGAGCACTTTTATCCTCAAAAGTTTTGCTCAATAGCTAGAGGGCAAAACATCAAAAAAAAAAACAGGGTTTTTCGGGGTTTTCGGCCTCCTTTTTCAAGCGTCCTCTTTTACCAGTACCTAGAAAGAGTACGACTTTAGGAAAAATCTGACCAAATTCACAGATATTCTTTCGAAATTCTTTAATGCAATACATTCTTAAAAATTCTTAAAGATTTAATAATTTACGTCCTGAAGAAGAAACTGTAAAACTGCATTTTTATCAAAAATGTGTTTTTTATATGTTTGGATTCGTAATGAAGAGACGAATAATTTAACTATGCTAATCATTATTAAAAATTGTAATTACATCTCGAGACAATTAGGTCTCAATGAGCATATCTATAACATTTTTTATTTGTCAAGCAAAAATAATTCTATAAATTGATGTTAAGTGTTTTTTGTCTATTGGTCAAAAATCAATATTTTTGAATATCGATTTTTAATTTTTTTTTTAAGTTTTGAAAAAATTAAAAATCAATATTAAAAATTATTGATTTTTGACCAGTAGACAATAAACACTTAGCATGAATTTATAGGGGTCATTCTACTATCGCGGCAAAAAATGTGATTTTCAAGAATTTTTTTCTCAACAACTACTTTATATAATTAAATAAAATTTTCAGCATTTATTTATGCTGTCTCAAAGTTTACAAGAACAATCTTTTCACATAAAATTATTATTTAGCTTAGGTATTATTTAACAATAAACAAAGTGTCTACAAAAAAGGCATGTCCACTTCGCGCACGATATCTCCAGTCAGCATCATCTGAAACAAATGAATCAGAAATTTTCTTTATTAGTATGACCACAGCTCTGGAGTGACGAAGCGGATCGGCCAAAAATCGTGTTTTTTTTTGCTCTTTTTTTGTTAATTTAACTAGGATAAAATAAAAAAATGTTAAACCGCTTCGTCACTCTGTAGATATTTATGTTTAGAATAAACGTAGAAAATTTCAAAGTAATCCTTTGAAAACTTTTTGAGAAATCGTGCGCGCAGAGCGCAAAAATGTTGTTTCGAGAAAAACGCGTTTAGAGTTTTCGGAACATAAAAATTGTAAGAAAAAGTTACTTGCACTTAATCAGCGATCCCTGCTCCATATAATATTCATTCTGCTTGTTTGAATGAATCCTCCTGATTTGATAATATCTTTCACTTTATATATAACGTTTTCACTACTACACGAAGCTGCACAAAATGAATTAACGCTACGATGTTTACAAGCACTCAGCTCTCTACGCGCTTTTGCTCCAGCTCTCAAAAGTATAGAAAGACTCCGAATTTCTGTGTGAAATTCTGATAAGATATTTCTGAATATATAACCTGTCGAAAAATGTAAAAAAAATCGATGTTCAAAAGTGAGATAGTAGAATGACCCCTTAATACATTTATCTGTTCGTCAACTATGACATAAAAAAAAAAATAAAAAATAAATAAAAATAATTCTAGTTGATTAATAATATAATTATTAATAGTTAGCTGAAATAATTATAAAACAATTAATTGCAATTTAATTAAAAAATTAATAATTACATCATAATTTTTTTTTATCAATCTTTGGAAAATTTGTAGTTGTTAAGTTTCTCCAGCAGGAAACTATGATATGTATTAATGCACAAAATCGCCGCGGATCCTTACTAATAAACACATCTGCGCAGATGTGCTTTCAAATACAGGAATCAGCCTTCAAGAACCTCCGAGTTTCCTGCTAGAGAAACTTAACAACTACAAATTTTCCAAAAATGGATAAAAAAATAAAATTACGATGTGATTATTTATTTATTATTAAATTACAATTAATTGTTCTATAGTTATTTCAGATAATTAATAATAATTATATTATTAATCAACTAGAATTATTTTTGCTTGGCAAATAAAAAATGTAGATGTGCTATTGAAAAGAAGGATCGGTGACTCGAAGTTACCCGCAAATCCGAGTTAAGAAGCTTAACATGTACTTGTGCTATTCGATTTCAGGAAATCAAACTGCAGAAAGACCGAGGATCCTCATGAGCAAAACACACTGCGCAGGTGTGTTTTGTTTTATCAGGATCTGCGGGCTCAGCACTATCCCAAATCCTGGAATTCGTGTAGATATGCTAGAATTTCTGCAGATGTATTGTTTCTTCATCAGGAATTCTCGAAAATCGCTGTAGATATGCTAATTGAGACCTAATTATTTTGAGATGTAATTACAATTTTTAATAATGATTAGCAGAGTTAAATTCGTCTTTTCTTTACGAATCCAACCATATAAAAAACTCATTTTGGATAAAAATGCAGTTGTACAGTTCCTTCATCAGAATGGCAGTACAGTTTCTTCATCAGGACGGCAGTATTGTAGGGTACTTTTTTTCTACCACTTTCCCGCTGTGCTGGCCACACGCCCACATTAATTGAAGTCAATATTATTCAAAATGATATTTCTTGCGTAACAACGATTTTATCATAAATTTAATTATTGCATTGCACTCGCATTACAAAACTGCTCAATTTGGAGCCATTACACAGCTTCCCATCTTCATTCGTTCTCAAGATAAAGTATTTGTCAATAAATCCCCGTTAACAGTAAATTATTAAATATTTAAGAATTTTGAAAAATATATTGTTTTAAAGAATGTTGAAAGAATATCTGTTAATTTTTTCAAATTTTTCCTAACGTCGTCCTCTTTCTGGAAACAGGTAAACGTGGACGCTTGAAAAAGGAGGCCGAAAACCCCTGTTTTTTGGGATGTTTTGCCCTCTAACTATTGACAAAAGTTTTTGAGGGTAAAAGTGATTATATCCTTGAATTCGGAAGACCTTAAGGCTCATGTAGGGGGTAATATAACCTAGAAAACTCACCTGAAAAAATCAATTCCGAATGCTAGCGCAACGAATGATTATCGGGGGCAATTTTTTTCCCTCTTGGAAGCTCAAATCCATATTCGAGGCCGAAAGTCCCTGCGGATCGTCGGCACTTGCGATAAATATGTTAAATTTCTTGAATATTGCATTTCCAAAGCAGTAAAAAAATAAACAGAACTAGCGCGATATTCAAAATAGAAAAATTATTCCAACAGACAAAAGAGTGATAATTTTTATAAAGTTGTAATAAATTATTAAAAACCATAATAAATTATCTTATTAAAAAATATCTATTTTTTAAACACTAAAAGAAGGAAAAATACATTGAATGTAAAATAATGACTCAAAAAATTCCGAAATAAACTCCTATGTCCATTGGAATAATTTTTCTATTTTGAATATCGCGCCAGTTCTATTTATTTTTCTTCTGCTGCTTTGGAGATGCAATATTTAAGAAATTTAACATATTTATCGCAAGTGTTGACGTTCCGCCTCAAATACGGATTTAAGCTTCCAAGAGGGAAAAATATTGCCCCCGATAATGATTCGTTGCGCTAGCACTTGGAATTGATTTTTTCAGGTGAGTTTTCTAGGTTACATTACCCCCTACACGAGCCTTAAGCTTTAAGATGCTTTTTGCTAGACAATTCAGAGATTTTTTTGTGCGAGTTGCAATCAAAAGAAGTGAGGGGCCTTGATATTTCGGGACGACTAGGAGCAGTGTGTGAGTTCTTATAAATTCGGAAAATAATTTAATCTTCAAATCTGCTATTCGCCCGAACTGTTCAAGACTGGTCAATTCTTCTTAATTAGGGAGAGTAAAAGCTACACTCGATTCTTTGTAACTGCGTAACAAATAGTCCCGTAGGCCAGTGCGGGTGCTCTCGGCTGATACACGAGGGATAGCTGGTTCGAGTCTCCACTATTGCACTTTTTAATAATTTTTTTTCGAATTGAACTAGACTACGCATTCAGATGCATTAAATTCACACAATTTCAATTCATCCCAATGCGCCGCAATTCGTTTTGATGAATCAGAAAGCAAGATTTGGGTGAATTCAAAAACACTCTGTAAAAATTAATTAAAATAATTGCTCGACGATTAATAAAGCCAATGTTAATTCTTTTATGAAAATATGTATCCTCCAGAGATTTTTGCAATTTACTGTAACTATTTGTATGTGAAGATTGTATAAAGTCCCATATCGAGAAGTGAATCTTGCACCTTTTATTTGTTTAAAATCCATTTTTCCCTTCATTAGTCTGTTTGAATAAAGTAAAATATGATTGTCCATGAATTTTAAAGTTGTTATATTTTAAAATATTAAAGATTGAAAATTTGTAGAGCTGAAAAAAATTTTAAACTTTAAATTATCCAAAACGCACGTGTTTGTTTAACCTTGCCGCCATCTTGGATATTGTGTTTTAGCAAAATAGATGGTAAAAAAGCTCTAATTATTTCTGGAATTTGAGCTTAATGGGAATGTGGTGTGTAAATTATTGTGATTTTTATTTATTTTTACATTTTTCTTGAAATTAACTCTATGTATATGGCTGAACTTTTGACGTGGAATTATTTTTCTCGTTTTTCTTCTGTAGTTAGGCAATCCCCGAAACTGGCCTTATATTGGAGTTCTTGTGTACATGATAAACAACTATTTATAATTTCGATTTCCTAGGACTAGAAAGGGGTCACTTGTCGTAGGTAAATTGTGGCCTGACTTTTTGTTAAAACTTTAATTGCACGTGGAATGAGCATACGTCACAAAATTTTAAGTGCCCGACGGGTCGGGCCGGGCGGAAGTTTGGGCTAATCTTAGGCCCGATAATTCGTGAACCCGATCCGTTCCCAAATCGGAGAAATGGTAGTGACCGATTCTTTTCAGCTACAAAATTCTCCAATATTGTGTGGAAATCCACTTTTTTAACTATTAGTATTCTTTAGCTAAGGCGCCCATAAATGACGTCACGTTTTTTGGTCGATTTTTACAACACCCTCCCCCTATATCACGCCAAGTCATGCAAGGCCAATCCCTCATATTTACCTTGAAATCTTGTTCTTTTAAATAAATTATTACAAGATCACATTTTAATTCCCAGGTAAAAAGTTATATATAGTGGACAAGACAATGATATTTTTCATTTGTTTTATTAATTTTTCTGTATAAAAAAAATGAAAAATGTTAGTGTTTGTCCACTATATATAAACTATATATAAATGTTTTCTCCTGGGTTAAGTAAAAAGCAGTTTAAACAACGAATGTTTATTCAACAATGCATGTTTATTCAACAACGCGTTATTGCTGAGTTATCATATTTCAGACTCAACAAAAAAAAATGCGCTCGAAAAATTTCATGCGGATAATTTTCAGTCTTTAAATTTAGAGTAAATGTTTTTCGTTCCGTCACGTTCGATGGAACACCTCCCCCGCTAAAGAGCGTTTTAAGGGGAATCGGTCGCAATCGCTTTTTGGATTTCAGACCGTTCAGGCGTGGTCGGGCAGAGCCCGTGGGAACGAGCTTCACCTGAAGTTTTTCTCTACACTCCTCACCTGGAATAAGATATATTTGTAATGCTGCTATTTAATTTTTTTTTAGAAACGACTTGGTGATCTTTAATACTTTAATTTAAGACAACTAATAATTTTTTTTATTAGTTTTACAATTCCACGAACTTTTTGCACTTTTGAAGATTTTAATTTTTAATTGATTTATTTATTTATTACCAACGGCCATACCACGCTAAAAAAACCAGTTCTCGTCAGATCACTGAAGTTAAGCAGCGTTGGGCGCGGTTAGTACTTGGATGGGTGACCATTCGAGAATACTGCTGCTGTTGGCACATCGTGGGTGTGGTGAGCCCACACTTGTAGTAGTTATTTACTACAAAGAGACTATCCACCTAGAAACACTACCCGAATCGGGTAGTGTCACGCCTACCCTGAAAGGGAAATGGCTTAATGGTATATATATTTGCCCAGTTGAAAAAAAAAATTATTTTATCCATTTGATGCAAGTACAAATCCTTTTTATATTTTTATAAATTTCTGATTGAAGCCTTAAAATTTATATTTTTGTATGTAGTGTTCAAACTGAAATATTTTGATTTTAAATGTCTATCGTGAAAAGAATGATTTTGAGTTGAAAGTTTTATGAAATATTGTCTAAATTCAATCGTCAGAAGTGTAAATGTTTCAAAATCGACAATTCAAAGTTATATAATTTTAAATTAACATTAATACAAAAAATAAAGATAATAATTTGAGATTCAAATCGTAAAAATCTCGGTAAAAATGGTATGATTTCAAATTTCAATTGTTTGAAATTGTAACGATTAGAAGCCATATGAAAGAGCCTTTATAGCCGGCATAAAGTAAAGATATAGTGGCATATAGCTGAAAACAATTTCCGACATTGTAAGCTCAAGGCGAATCCTCTAGGTTGAAAAAAGTCGCTCGGGCTAGAGATCCTCAAGGGAGAGTTGTGTCCAAGCATGCCGGAACGCGAAGGCCTCAAAAGCGCGCTATTTTGAAATCAGAGTCCTCAATCTCCTCCTTTTTTATTCAAAGGCAAATGAAAATTGACCAGGTGAAGCTTGTATATTATCAAATAAGTCATATTTACATTAAAACAAAGCTTTAATTTTTCAATTTTTTATTTATTATTTTTATTATTTTATTTATTATTTAATTATTATTATTTTTTAATTTTTTTTTAAATTTTTGAAGCCAACGGCCATACCACGCTGAAAAAACCAGTTCTCGTCAGATCACTGAAGTTAAGCAGCGTTGGGCGCGGTTAGTACTTGGATGGGCGACCATTCGAGAATACTGCGTGCTGTTGGCCCGTCGTGTGTGTGGTGAGCCCACACTTGTAGTTATTTACTACAAGAAACTATCCATCTAGAAACACTACCCGAATCGGGTAGTGTCACGCCTACCCTGAAAGGGAAATGGCTTAATGGTATACTTACTTACATACTTACTTATACATCAATTTAGCGTAATTTAACGCACTTTAATGTTGAAACGCAGTTTGAATTTTTGAAGACAAATGCTTTGTATTTTTTTTTTTTTTACAAAAAAGCAGATTTCTTTCTTAAAAAAAGAAGAATTTTCTAATACAATTTGTCATATTTTTACGCCTGTGAAAATAACTGTGTACATATTACACCAGACTCTCAGTTCATGAAACGTGTCGGGGGTTGTCTGCAAATAGCCTTGTTCATGAAGCGCGAGTATCGAAACGTAAACAGTCAGGGCCGCCTGAACCGTCTCCATAATATTGCGCAATATACTCGACTGAGTACTAGTGCACTGCGGCGTCCCTTCCGAGGCGGGGTTGCAACTGTCTCTCTCCCTGCCCACTGAGAAATTGCTTGGGCCAGAAATTATAAGAATTCATAAACCGCGCGTTCACCGCGCTTTTATGAACTGAGGGTCTGTTGTAATATATTTTTCAGACCGTCCAATTTTCAGTAGGAAAACCAGCTCGTGGATTAAAGAGAATTAAATAAACAGTGATTATTTTTTAAAAGAAAAATTGAGATCAGCTTGAGCTAGAGCATTTTCATGATGCTTATTGTTTAACAAATATTGTGGAAAGTAGATTGGTGGACTGCATGACTGTTCGGAAATGCCCAATAGGTACATGTACCAGCACATTTCAGTCATGTAATTGGTCAAAATATCTCTTTAAAATTTCATTCATTAAGAGTTACTGTTAAATTACGCATAGTTTTAAAAAATAGCAATCGTGCATGTGTTTTATATAAAAATGAAAACTGTTACTTTTTTGAGCAAGCAGTATTCTTGTTTATTCGTCATTTGTAATTGCGATTGTAGTTTGTGATATTGTACTTAACCTATATCAAGAAGGGTCCATTGATCCCGTTGCGTTGCTGCGAGAGTTTCATGATGTATACACAGAATGCTTGTTTCTGGTTATTGTGTACGCCTACGGTCCTTTATTTTGAGGAATTATCATTTATTTTGTGCTCTCTAATTCTAAATTAGTTATCATAATGACTAATTGAAAAGCAAAAAAATAGTCACTGGTTAAAATAGCTGTCATTTAACTACTTGTTAGACAAATTTCACTAATTGAACAAAATTATAGTAAACAAATTGTAGGCTATACCCTGTATGTTATTCGACTAAAAGATTAATTAATGCATTAATGGAGTGCCATAAAACCTAATCCCTGTTATATTTCCCAGGTTATTTATATTATTTATTTACTTATATTTATTTATGCACATTCGCTTGTTACTTATATTTAATTATTAATACTTACATGTTATATGACTCTGGAGGTGAGTCTAAAATTGTTGCTCGTTTTGACATATCTCTTTCTTATTATGAAATATATTTTATTTATCCTATTTTTTTAAGTTTTTACGAAAATGTTTAGATATCTGAACTAGTCGAAACCTCTAGGTTCTGGATTTCTAACTTTTGAATCTTTATACATACATAATATGCAACATTGAAAATAAAATTTAAGTGGATTAAAAAAATTTTTAAGTTATTAAAATTAAAAAGGCCAAAACCGTACAATGTCAAATTGACCGCCTCAATATTCAAACAAATATTTGTTTGATTAAACCCGTTCTAAATTGAAGAATTAACAATTAAAACTTGAAAAATGGGAGAGCTTACAATTTAAGTTGCTATACATTCCAGAATTTCAATTTAGGAAAACGTTAATAGTTGAGAAATTTTAAGCTTGTAAGCGTTCGAAAGTGATTAATTTGAAATTAAAAGTGTTTTAAATTGAACAGTTTTCAATTACAAACGTGTAAAATCGAATAATCTTAAACATAATTTCTAATTCTACAATTGTAAATATAAAGTGTTTAAAATTGGGTTTCAAATTAAAATATTTTTAATTTAAATTTCAGAAAAGCATATGGCATATCCTTTTGCGCTCGGTATAATTTTTATTCGTAATACTTCTTCGGATCAGACTCATAATTATATTAATATTATTTTATTTCAGGAGCTTTGCACCAAAAATATGAAAAACAGTGTTTCAAACTTTTTTTATACAATTGGGACCTACAAATTCTGAAAGAGCATCAGATTCCCCATAAAGGAATGTCTTGACTTGAATGCCATATGCATTATGCAAGTGTATTGAGATATTCAATCATTTACCAAACATTTTATTTTGCATTCAAGACTTTTTTAAAGTGTCTTAACATTACAAAAAGAATAACAAAATATATGAGAAAGCTTTACTCGAAGGAACTTACATATATATGCACCCAGAAAAAAATGTTCCTCATTCAACAAAGTCTTTTTGTTAACCGCATTGGGTTGATTTCAGAAAACATTTTGGTTACATGAACAAAATTGTTGTTCAGATGACAAAATTTATTTGCTTCAATGAAAGTTTTTGGTTGAATCGTTTTGTTGATTTTAGAAAGTATTTTATTGATTGAAAAAAATTTTTGGTTGGATCTGCCAAATAATTTAAGAGAGCATTTTACTAGAATCAAGCAAAAGATTTGGTTGTTTCAACCAAAACATTTTGTTGAAAACATCTTAAAAGTTATGGACGCATTGGCACTTCGTACGATCGCATACTACAATTCAAGATGACAGTCCACGAATGCGAGAGTTCGTAGCATCGCGAAAAAACATAAAAATGTAATCCGTTTGCGTTTGCATCTCGGTGATCCCTATCAAAATAAGTGATCCGGAAACAGAATGGATTGGGATTAAGTGATTACGTGAAAATTGCTGCAGATACTTGTATCTATATGCGATTGCCTAAGACTATGATTAAGTTTTTTATGAAACAACAGAACGATTTTTTGAATCAAATAAACAACGGATCTTGCACAATTTATATTGCAAATGGCCTGCCATGGAATTGTCTCATCTTGTGATATTTAGTAGTTAAATAAACTAAATAATTCACACCTATGTCACAATTTCATGGTAAGCCATATGCAGTGTAAATTGTGTTGGGTCCTTTGTGGTTAGATGAACTACAAGTTTTGGTTAAATCAACCAAAATCTTTTCTGAGACCAACAAAAACACTTTTTTGAAAAAACTGAAATATTCTCTTGGATTGAGCAAAATATTGGCTTGGTTAACCAAATATTTTTTTGTTTATATAACAACCATATTCTAGGGTTGATTCAACCAAAGTTTTGTTCATTCAGCAAAATCTTTTTCTGTGTGTGTTTGAGCCTGTGTATTTTCGTATAACGTGCGAATCGAGGTGCGAATGCATGTTTTTATTATGCTGAATTTAAACTCTACAATGTCCAAGCATTAATTTAAGCTATTTCAAAAGTCTCTAGCACATCCGGTTCGTCTGCTATGATTTTGAAAAATATTCAAAAACACGGTTTTTGGTTATAGAAAGATTTCGCTTTCAGATTCAGCGACAAAAAATCGGCGTGAATGATGCGTCTCATTCATGTCACTTTTGTCGACCTGTGTTATTGGATGTTTTCAAAATTTTTCTATATAGTTGTGATTATAGCAACAATAGTAATAATCTATTTCAGGAACACAATCCTAAACACATGAGACATACTTAAAATGTTTTTCCTAGTATTGATACCAATGTTAACAGTTTTATCTATTTCTTAGTGCCGCTTATCAATTGTATTATGTCAAAGCGATAATAATGTGGGCGTAAGAGTGCATACTGCATAGGAGTTAAAATCAGAAGTTTAATTTTAGGATCTGCGGTAGGTGTTATACTAGCGCGGGAAATTCGAATTAATATTCTGCAGGGGTGTGCAATACACTCGAAACTTCTTTTCGGGTTGAGTCGGCTTTTTTCAAGTCGAGTCGCGTTTAAGCTGACTTGTTCAAAACTTTCAAGTTGCTTAAAACTTTCATGTTTGAAGAACTGCAATCATAATTTAACGGAATTTATTTGAGACTGTCGAGACTCGGATCCAAGATTGCGAAATTTTTTTTTGAAAAATTCAATAAATGACCGAATTTTTATAAAAGTCGGTACGTCGGTACCAAAGGAGATTTGGTTGAATGAACAAAATTTTGGTTGACTCGAAAAAATTTGTTAGTTAGTAAAATTTGGTTGATTATACCATATCTTCTGGTTAATCCAAGAAAATATTGTGCTTGATCCAAGAGGATATTTTAGTTAATTCAAATAAATGTTTCTGCTGACATAAGAAAATATTTTGGTTGATTTAACCAGCCCCGTGGTACTTTGCAATGAAATTGTATCATGTGTTGACCGTCGCCTAGTGGCGGCGCCACCTATGCCTTTGGGCATAGGTCGTTCTTGCTGATTGGCTCAGTTTTCTCATGCATACATATACTATAGATATATAGTATATATACACTATACTATACTATACTATACTATACTATAGATAACCAGTGCTTAAAATGGCTGCATCCGGCTAGGTTGCCACACAGACTCTGGACCCTCTGCACTTTGGGCCACTGCACCTCAAGTTACATGGCAAGCATGTAAACATTGCTCAATTTTGATTTAATAAACGGTATTAAACAATTATCTCGCGGTTTTTTGATCAGAAAGATGAAGTTAAAGTTTTGTGAATTTGTTAATATAATATACAGGGTGTCCAAAAAGTCTGGAAACACGTAAATAACTATCCAGATAAAATATTATTCAAATGGGTAAAGGTCATTCTTGCAGTAACTTTCAACGAAAAATCCAATGGTGACCTTCAATTTGACATTCAAGGTCATTTTAAGGTCAACTTCGTGTTTTTAAATGGGAACTCCTATTTGTGACATCGGCAATCGAAAGAGCGAGAAATTTTACGTTCAAATATGTACTCAGGTCATAGGTCAGGTGTGACTTTGCAGGTCAGCTGAAGGTCATTCAAACTTGAACAATGACTACTCTTGAAGTCTCGCATCAACTTTCGCCTTATGATTTTTTCAAGGGACGATTTTGCAAAAAAAGAAGCGATTTTGAATTTTCATTTTCAAAAGTCTGCCATTTTATTAAAAACACATGCGTACTAAAGGCTATTGAACTAGCGTCACGCCCACGATTCATAAAATAAATTGAAGTGACGTTGCCATTTCGTGCGTCATATTAAACTGGTAACTGAACAAGCATCGAATCTCAAATTTTTTTTCTCGTACAAAAAATTGATATCAGTGTTAAGTGCAATAGTTCACGAGTAATTATTTTTGAAACATTTATTTACATTGCAAGTGTCCTTCATTCTGATCGGCATTTGGATAAGGTATGGTCCGTAGACTTATTCAAAATGCAAAATCTCACTGAAAGAGAAAGAATATCACTTCTCATGATGAGAGGCTGGGGTGAAGTAGCGCGATCATACAGGGCAGTAGTGAATCTTTTTAATGAGACATTTAGGGTTGTTAGGACTCCAATTACAGTCTCGACTGTTAAAAAAATCGTTACAAAGTTTAATGATTTCGGCACTATCAGAGATCCACCTAGATCAGACAGACCAAGGTCAGTAGGAAATGAGGAAAAGTCGTTGGATGTTTTGTTATCATTCACCGAAAATCCGCATAATTCCATCCGTCGGGATGCTCAAGAGCAAGAATTAAGTAAATCGTCTGTTCATAACATACTAAAGAGAGCGAACGTAAATCCAGCACCCCGGTTGTGAGAGGCGAGGGGACTCACGTAAATGCAGCACCCCAAAGGGAACAGATCTTAATACTTCCACGTCGTTGTTCCTGGGTAACGCTAAACGTAAAGAACACAAAGTTGACCTTGAAGGTCACCATTGGATTTCTCGTTGAAAGTTACTCCAAGAATGACCTTGACCTGAGGAAATACAGAGCCGTCTCGTTAACCCAAGCCGGACCTTGTTTAAGTTTGAATGACCTTCAGCTGACCTGCAAAGTTACACCTGAGCTATGAAATAAGTACGATTAAAGACGTAAAGGTTCAAAGTTGAAAGTTACTCCGAGAATAACCTTGATCCATTTAAATAATATTTTATCTGGACAGTTATTTAGGTGTTTCCAGACTTTTTGAGCACCCTGTATAATCAGTGTCAACAAAATGGTTACCTGCCTGTGTGTAGGCTGCAAAAGCAATCGCGCGCAAGACAAAGTGTGTTTTTTTAGAGCACCAAAGATAAAAAAGTGCTAAAGCGGTGGCAAGAAGCTATTGAACGAGAATGTTATAAAGTGAAACGTGGTGATTTTTGTTGTACAAGACACTTCCATGAAGAAGATACAATTTTAGAAAAAATCTTCACAGGGCTTGATGGAAGTATTGTTGCAAAAGTAATAAGTGTCACAAATATATATGCATATAGTTTTCTTCTTTTAAAATTAATTTACAATTATATGTGGACATTTTTTACACATGCAGTCGATGACCGTCAATTATTGGTCTCTTTTTGTTTTGTTTAAAAATACAAAATTCTTGGTCCAGTTTTTATGTAAACATTTTTTCTAAATAAACTTGTTCATCGCAACGTAATTTAATAGAATTAATATTAATGCATTGATATTAAAATATATTTTAAAATTTGTTCATAAAAAATTGGATTCTTGCTTTCCTTTATGTCTAAATATAATCATTTTAATAAACAATTATCCATTATAGGCAAATTATAAATCAATTTAATCGTTTACGCTTGAACTCGTTTGCATGATAAAAATCAGTAAAAAATTAACTTTAAGTAAAAGATATTGTTTTTAAATTAAATTTGTTCCAAAATTTGATTATCCTCGTACGAAAAAGTATTATAGGGAAATTATATAGGTCTGTAATACATTTCCTATAATTTTTTCGCGGTTGTAAACTTAACAGGATTTTTTCCTTTTAATTATTGATATTTAAACAATTATTCTAGGAAAATTATTATAGGTCTGTAATGCATTTCCTACAATTTGTTCGCGATTATAAACATAATAGGATTTTGTCCTTCTAATTATTGATATTTAAATTTATTAAATAATTTAACATGAATTGATTGCTTATTTTTAATAACAATTCAACAATTTTTACCTCTTTTAATAATTAACTAAATAACTTATTAACAATATAATTAATTAAGGAACAATTATAGAACAATAATTTTAGAAATCTATAATATTAAAATATTTAAATAATTATTGCAAAAAGTATAAGATATCCATAGCTTTTAAGTTTCATTATACTTACAATGTCAATACGAAGGTTCTTTTAAATATGTCAATTTTTATGTACGTTTGTGTGAGCAGTTAAAAATAAATGATTAATACTTTCTTCTAATTTTTCTTCTAAATTTTTACCAGGGTTATTTTCCTATAATTATTTGTATATTTAATCTCTCCCCTTTACGGGTTTGAGGGGCCTATAATTATTTATATAATGGCGAAAAAAAATCATTTTTTGCCTATAATGAATTTCCTATAATACTTTTTCGTAACGGACATAAGAAGACACACCTTTCCTAAGTGAATATTTTTCTTTTTAGAGTCCGTATTAGTTTCCCAGAATGTGAAAAGGAGCCGTACCATCTCTGAAACCATGTTACTCAGAAAAACCTGCTCCGGAAACTCGTATATTTTCTGTTAAACGAAGTTTGGAATGGGAAAATCAGACACCTCCAAAAAAATTTAAAATAATAAATTTTATTATATATAAGCAAGTTCATACAAGCACAAGAATATTATTTGTTTGTAAGATTATGAAAATTTTGCAAAATGTGCATTGTAGGATTTTCGCGTTATCGAATTCGGTAACACTTTTTCAACGATTCTGATAAAATAAGAATAAAACTCAAAAAGTGGATACATTGCCAAATAGAAGTCGAAAAAAAATATTTTAGGTTTTTTTTAATGATTTTTACGTCCACTCCAAATATTTTAAAAATAATTTCGAAATTTAATATTCCACTTGTTTCAATCGGAAATACTGCAGAAGATATATTTTACGTTTTAAAATGTATATACACTAGAAATATGATTCTTGATCTCTGAAATTGGTAGTTTCGTTTTATTTTAGGTGTTAAATATTGCGAAAAAAAATACTTCAGTTGGTTTTTTGAAGTCCCATTTGAATAAAAATCATAGTGCAAATTTCACAGCTTCTTGGCAGTATTGATTGAGAATAAAAAAGACTTTGTTAAAAATGTAAAGATATAAATGATATTTATACATCTATATAAATATTTAAAAGCAAATTTCAGTTTACGGATTAAAAACAAGCAATTTTAATCATTTGTTTAAATTAAGCTACTTATGCAATAATCGATGTTATATCATGTATTCATTTATTTATTATAATGTATGTATTTATGAAGAAACCAAATACGAATTGCTGTCCACTTTAAAAAAGAAACCACGTTTTAAAATTACAAAATGTTAAATCTAAATACAAAGTATTTCCAAAGAAATTGAAAATATAATATAAATTTCAATGATCAATTTAATAAAGAAGCAAAATATGGCAATTTCATACTTATTTAACTATTTTGTAATTAATTTTTAAATCCACACAATTACCTTGTATTTTTTGTCGTTGAAAATTGAACGATTATATATAAGATCAGTTACGTGTTAAGGTTAATTAGGGGAGGCCGGGGCGAGATGAGCATAGTTAACATTTTCAGTGAAATAGTTGAAACCTATAGTAGTTTTTAAAAATGTAAGTGGTTCTATACATTATATGAACCTTCATGTATCAATTTCATAAAAGACGAAGTGTTTCAAAAATAGTAATTGCGATGAAAATATGAAAATTATAATTTGTGCACATGTCTCATCTCGCCCCATGCTCTGGGGCGAGACGAGACACGTATTGGGGCGAGATGAGACACCTCAACTAATTATTAGTTTTTGTTAATAGAAGATAATTTTTCCTTTTTTTTCGTACACATAGAAGATTATTTGAAGTATTGTGAGAATGGAAATGAGTATCACGACAAAATATAATTGTTTTACACGATTGAGCAATATGATTATTCGTACCAATTTATGCTCTGTAAAATGTTCAACAAATAATTTTGTAAGTTATAATTAAGTCTGATTACTTAGGTCTTAGGGGAAGGATTTTATAAATATTTGACAGTATAAATGCATTTAATGGTTAATTAATTCAAATTTTTCCTTTATATAATAACTTTTCTAATTTCAAGTTGAATTAACATTTATTTGAAATTTTTCATTTATAAAATATTTCTGAAATTTTTTAAATATAACGGTTAAACTGTGAATAGAATATACTGAAGAAACAGCTCAAAAAATAAAATGTATAAACAAACCCAATTGCAGGTCCTCTGATACTAGAATTTCTTTATACAACAGATTTTACAATAACTGTCATAGACTCTTCCAACCACAAATGTCAGTTTTTCTTTTTTAAGTTTTCACTATTGCAACTCTGTTTTGAATCTTTATATATTTTCGAAAATTCCACTCAAAACTACTTACATCTTGCAAACAAAAACTTTTCTGCCAGCTCCATAAAGAGGTTATGACAAACATGACAAGAGCGTCTCATCTCACCCCATGAACCCGGCTCATTCCGCCCCAAATCAAAATTATGATTAAAACTTCAATATTACCTGTTTTTATTAATTAATTCTGTATAAATGCGTTAGTACATTCAAGTTCGGTAAATAAACTTCATGAAAAACTTTAGTTTAAAAATATTGTCTATTATTTTCAATCATTTCCTTTCGTTCTATGATATCGTAGAATAACAGGATTCAGGTTTTGAAATTTTAATCATTTTTATTTTTACTTTATCTACTCTATTTAATTTTTATCTTCTTCCGAGTAATTAGAAAATCATTATTACTATTATTTCCGAAAATAACAGCAACAAAAATCACATATTTTGAGAGAAAATGCAGTGTCTCATTTGACCCCGTATGCTCATCTCACCCCGGTCTCCCCTACAGATAAATAATTATTTTTTCAGAACGCAATCATAAAAATGGCGTGTTTTCATGCCTCCGTAGACAAACGCAAAAGTACGCTTTTTGAGCGGCGTCTGGCGGTGCGTTGGATGAGTTACAAAATAGGGATAGTAAGCACGACGTGACGTAGAGTTCAAACAAGAGCTTTCTTTGTGCGTGCTCCGTGTATTTTTGTAACGCTAGAGAGAGACCGTGGTAGGCAAAGATAGAAAGAGAATGCATAGCGGATTGGTGATTCGATGTTTCTAACGAAGAGTATATCGTGTCCCTATCGCCTCGCACATTATACTTTGTTGTCTCATTCACGCTCGTTAGAACAAAAATGCAGTAGAGCTCATGCATACCTTCACCGACACAAAACGTGATTTTGCCTTTTTCCATGGAGACAATAAAATCACGCCATTTATGATTTTGTTCTGAGAAGTATCGTTCGTGACTCCTGTGTACTGACGGCTTTTCTTTTTGAAACTCGCGCCATGTTTTTGTAACTCGTCTCCGGCTCGGTCGCCTACGGCGCCCTTACCTAAGACTCGTTACAAAAAATTGCGCTCGTATCAAAAAGGCCGTCAGTCCACACTAGTCACGAAATTTATTATTTATTTGAGAAGTTGTAGGCTCCGGAAGCTACGATCATAGTTCTTTAAGAGCAACCAATCCCGACGCAACTGGAACGTGTACGTCATCCGCTTCTG
>CAKNYM010048704.1:61607-78218 GCA_932195095.1 Andricus curvator
CGTATAATGCCGTAGAATTTACCATGAAGGGGCTTGTCAGCATGTTCCCTTAGTAGAAGCGTATGTTCTGCTTCCTGTACACGACTTTTGAGCACCAAAGGTGTTAGTGATGCTAGGCCATGCGTAGTGTCGCTGGAATCAAATGGGAGGCCAAGCTCCTCTGCGGCCCTATCTGCGGCACGATATAGAAACGCCGCAGCATTGACGACTTCATGTTGATGTACTAGTCGCATAAGAAAATCTGTGCTGTTTAGAACTGAGCAGGCTGTAGCCAGAACCGTTCTGCGATGAAGACACTCTAAGCTCAGCAAGCCTCTACCCCCTTTATCTCGCGGGAGGTATATTCGAGGTACGGAAGATCTAGGATGATGACTTCGATGGATTGTCATCATCTTGCGTATGCTTCGGTCAAGTTGCTTCAACTCATCGACGTTCCATTTTACTGCACCAAACGTGTAGAGCAGTATAGGAACGGCCAGCAAATTGGTCGCCTGGATCTTATTCTTTCCAGATAATTCGGAAGCCCAAATTTTTCTGAGAATTTGGCGATACCTTTTTCCAAGGGCCGTTTTTAACGCAAGCACATCATGGGTTTCCGCTTGCGGTATTCCAAGATATGTATATGTTTCTCCAATACCAAGATGTTGAATGGTATTTCCGCCGATGAGTTGAACATCCTGATCGTGACCCGATGATGTAGTTTCTAGTCTTCCTTGGTGTAGGTGGACGCAGGCACACTTGTCCAGTCCGAAGCTCATGCCAATCGCTTTAGAGTACCTATTTACCGCCTCCACAAGGATGTTAAGGTCCTCTTTCGAGGAAGCAAAGAGTTTAAGGTCGTCCATGTATAAAAGGTGGTTGACCTTATGTTCTCTTTTGTTCGGCGGGCCACATAGGTATCCAGAGCTTTTGCCTCGGAGCACAATAGATAGAGGCAAGAGGAAGATGCAGAAAAGTATCGGACTTAGAGAGTCTCCTTGGAAGACTCCCCTCTTATATGTGATATAGCTTGTAGTCACTTGTATTTGGTCAGATGTTATGACAAATCTTGTCCGCCACAAGAGCATAAGCTCTTTTATGCATCTCACTATTTTTGGATGCACCTCCATGCATTCAATGAGCTTAATAAGTAGCTCATGGTTCGTGTTATCGAATGCCTTACGGTAGTCAATCCAAGCCATGGACAGATTGCGTCGATACCTGATCGAGTCCTGGGTGATACACCTGTCTATTAACAGGTTCTCCCTGCAACCTGCCAGACCTCTCTTGCATCCACGTTGTTCAACTATTGCACTCCATACCGGCTCGATAGATGTTAATATCCTCTCTTTGAGGATGCCAGTGAATAGCTTGTAGCTGGTGTTTAAACAAGCTATGGGCCTGTAGTTCTTTGGACTTGACAAATCTCCAGTCTTAGGAATCAATACCGTGCGTCCTTCCACTAGCCACTGCGGGACAGGTTGTTCTCCGTTTAAGAAAGTAGTAAATATACGAGCTAGATGTTGGTGCGTAGAAGTAAACTTCTTCCACCAAAAGTTGTTGATTTTATCTGGCCCGGGCGCTGAAAAGTTCTTAGTTCTAGCGATAACTTTCTTCACTTCTTCAGCAGTAATTAGTGGACACTCTTCCTCTGGACCTTGTAACCTTTGCCTTTGGCAAAAGTTACGAAAGAGTGATATATCTGAAGCGTCTTCATTTAGCTGATAAGTATCTCCATATACTTGTTCCCAGAAGACTTGAATCTCTTCTCGACTAGGCGGATTTTTAACGGCACGTGACGTTTTATTGAACAGACGGGAAGGATGAGTAGAAAAGGTGGAATTTTCCTGAATCCACTTTACTCGCCGTTCAAGGCGCTGTTTCGCTGTTGAAAGAGATCTTATTTTTTGCGTCCAGTGCTGCTTGATGGTCAACAGTTTACACTTGTTCAGCGTGTGATTTGCTTTCCTCAAGTTTCGAGCAAGTGCCCTAACTTTTGAAGTGAATTTTTTATTTAATGTTATGTAGCTAATCACGCACTGAATATTTGATGCATGCCGTCTCGCCGTTTCAATTTTGAATTGAAGCTGTGCAATACGCTCGCGAGTCTTACTCAGACGTACTGAAGTTTCGTTACTTCTACTGTCGCTAAGCATGGACACCGCCTTCTCGTAAACAACGCAGTTCAGATTCCAGAGATTAACATCTTCGGGTAGCAAATCGGGGAGAGCAGTATTAGCTTCAGCTAATTTGTCCATCCTGAGAAAGACTTTTTGGTGGATAGTTCTCCTATTTCTCATGTTAGCATTATCGGCTATCTGCAAAGGTGGTCTTGCTGGAACGGGTGGAATGTTCGATGGAGGATGTTGCTCTTCTTCTTGCTGATAAAGAGCTTCATATCCGTTTTTTCGCAAAAAGGATACCTGATCTCTTAAATACTGAGGCGTTTGATGAGCATATTCCGGGTGCATATTGACCCAACGGTCATGTAACCTCTGCATGAATCCTCTTCGCGCCGGTGAGCTTCTTTGCCAACAGGTAAGGATGTCTCTCCTGAGTTGGTCTGACCATTTATTATTTATGATATATATATATATATATATTTATATATATATATTTATGATTTATTATTATTATTATTATTATTATTTTATTTATTTTATTAAATTTATTATTCTACTCACATAATTTAATTCATTAATATTTTTATTATTATTGTTATACCTTGCCTCTATGTGATTTATTACTTGAATAATTAGCTTTTCATTTTCGGGGAATGTATATGTTTGAATTTAATATTTACGTATATAAAACCAATTAATTTCAACATTTTCTCCAGTACTTATTACTTTAAAAGATTTCAAAAACCATAAAAATCATTTTCTTGTACACAAAAGTGCGAGAAAATTATTTTTATCGCGAAAAAGAAACAATTTTTAACATTTTTCCATGCATTATTTCAAACCTAACCCAAACGCATAGGTGGCACCGCCACTCGGCCATGGTCAACTCTCATGACACTTTGTTTCTACAGGCCTCCAAAGGTTTGCCATGGGGCTGGATTTAACAAAAACTTGTAGTTCATCTAACCATAAAGAACACAGCACAATTTACATTATAAATGGTTTACCATAGGATTGTTGTCACCTTGTGTGAATTAATTAGTAGTTTATGTAACTACGAAATATCATAAGACGCGGCAATTCCGCGGTAAGTCATTTGCAATATAAATTGTGCGGGATCCTTTGTTTATTTGAATCAGAAAACCGTACAGTCAACCCTTTCGGCGTATGTATTATTTTATGATTAATTTCCATACGAATCACCGAAATGCAGACGGATTACATTTTGATGTTTTTAGCGATGTCACGATCTCTCGTACGTGGACTGTCATCTTGAATTGGAGTACGCGTTTGTTCCAAGTGCGCATGCGTTCGGCGCTTTTAAGATGCTTTCAACAAAACATTTTGGTTGAATCTACCAAATCTTTTGCTTGATTGTAATAAGAAAATGCTATCTCAAAGGGTTAACTATTCCTGCAATCTGGTGTACTAGGGTGGCTCAAAAATACTTTTTTTTATAGGGCAACGATCCCCCCAATTTCATTCCAAATCCGAAAAAAGAAATTCCCTATTTTTTATTTTTTACATTCTCTTCATAATGAGAAGGTATTGGTTTTATGTAAAATTTGACTTAGTCGGTTTTCATCAAATCTCCACGTTTTGGGACCCCCTGAGTCAGAAAAAACGATTGTTACGAAGGTGTCTGTCCGTCCGTCTGTCTGCAGTCTGTAGTCTGTCTGTGGTCTGTAGGCACGATAACTTTAGAAAAAATAATCAGATTAGATTGTGCTTTGGCACACTTTTTTAAGGCCTTTTTTAAGGATTTGACTTGAAGTTTCCCATGTAAAATGCATGGGGAAAAATCACTTTTGAGTTTTTGGAATAATTTTTTAGGGTTTGGGAAAATGTGACGGGAAAGTATAGAGGCTTATAGAGAATTATCCAACGAAGAATTTCATGCATCAGACCTATGGGTTTGACAACCCTAACACACCCCCACGAGTCCCTGAAAACTACCCTTACAGCCAAAAATGTCAATTCTCATGACATCGACCTTTCGAACACTGTATTCTCGTCTTTTTTTTACTTAAAATTATTTATATTGG
Organism: Andricus curvator; assembly: GCA_932195095.1. NCBI lineage: Eukaryota > Metazoa > Arthropoda > Insecta > Hymenoptera > Cynipidae > Andricus > Andricus curvator. The sequence continues at coordinate 65,755 of CAKNYM010048704.1, forward strand.
TCTAGGGGAATATTTATCAACATTGATTAATTAATTTTCAATTATTTAAACAAGTTGAATTTGTTTAAATAATTTTTTTTTCGAAAATTCGTTTTTTCCCCCCTAACAATTATTACTATTGGTCTAGTGGAATATTTATTAACATTGGTTCATTAACTTTCAATTATTTAAACAAATGGAATTTGTTTGAATAATCTTTTTTCGAAATTTTTTTTCAATACAAATTATTACTGTTGGCCTAGTGGAATATTTATCAATATTGGTTAATTAATTTTTAGTTATGTAAAGAAATTCCATTTGTTTAAAAAAGTTTTTTTTCTAATAATTCGGCGAACTGGCAGATTTTAAAGGAATTTCACAAGATTAAAGAATTTCAAAGATTTATAGGGATTTAAACGTTTTTGTTTTTTAGAGAACTTTATTGAATAGGTTTAATTTCGTTTGAATTCCAGAGAACTTCCATAGATTTTAAAAAATTTCGTCATTTCAAAGGATCATAGAGGATTTTCAAGTTTTTCAAGGATGTTAATGGATTTCAAAGAATTTTGCAGAATTTTCAAAGATTTCACAGGAATTCTAGTGAACTTTGGAAAATAAATTAAATAAAATGAAATTTCAAGAGATTTTAAGGTATTTCAAGGAATTTTACAAGATTCAAGGATTTTATTGTGAAATCTCTAAGGATTTCGAGGGATTTCAAAGATTTCTAGGGATTTAAACGTTTTTTTTAGAGAAATTTAATTAATAAGTTTAGTTTAAATTATATTTGAGGGATTTCTAGAGAACATTGGAAAATAAATGAAAGGGGGAGGGTCTCTAAGGCCGGTTTTTGACCCAAATTATTTTTGGGCCAAAAAATCCAAAAAAATGCCTACAGTATCTACTAACAATAAGAAGTCAATTCCACCATAAACGGACCCCCCCCCCCTATTCACCCCCACCACCCCTTCAAAAAATGATAACTTCACCGCTTGTATACAGCTGTCAAACTTGTATTTGCTTAATAAAGTACACTATGAACTACGTTCACTCTTATTTACCATTTTTAGCCATTTTACCCCAACCCCCTCCCCTTAAGGAGGGTGGAGGGGGTGGTTTTATTAATAATTTATGTGCAGGTTATGTAAATACAAAATATGTAAGCTTGATCACCAGACTTGACAAGGGTATCCTGGGGGTTTTGGGATCGTTGATTCCGAATCCAAGGTTCGTTGACTCCCATCACGTCAAAGTCAAGGTCATTTGAAGGGCAAATCGTTAGAAAGGCGATAAAAAATCCTAAAAAATACATATATAAGGTTTTGGGAACGCTGAATCCTTTGCGGTTTATGTAACCTTATATATGTATTTTTTAGGATTTTGTATCGCCTTTCTAACGATTTGTCCTTCAAATGACCTTGACTTTGACGTGATAGGAGTCAACGGACCTTGGATTCGGAATCAGCGATCCCAAAAACCCCAGGATACCCTAGTCAAGTTTGGTGATCAAGCTTACATATTTTGTATTTACATACCCTGCACATAAATTATTAATAAAACCACCCCCTCCACTCTCCTTAAGGGGGGGGGGGTAAAAGGCTAAAAATTGTAAATAAGAGTGAAGGTTACAAGTTTGACAGCTGTATACAAGCGGTGAAGTTATCATTTTTCGAAGGGTGGTGGGGGTGAATAGGAGGGGAGGGGGTCCGTTTATGGTGGAATTGACTTCTTATTGTTTAGTAGATACTGCAGGAATTTTTTCGGAACTTTTGGCCCAAACATAATTTGGGTCAAAAACCGGCCTTAGAGACCCAACCCCCTTTTATTAAATTTCAAGGAATTGTTTACGATTCCACAGATTTCAAGGAATTTTAAGGTATTTTCAAGGAATTTCACAAGCTATAAAGGATTTTATTAAATCTCAAAGGATTTCAAGGGATTTTACAGATTTCTAGGGATTTCAACGCTTTTTCTAGAGAACTTTAATGAATAAGTTTAATTCAATTTATTTTCAAGGTATTTCAAATGATAAATACTTTACGGAAGAAATTTTTATTTCAAGGGATTTTTACGGATTTCAAGAATTCAAAGATTAAGATTTATAGGAGCTCCATTTATTCTAAAGATTTTGGGTGATTTTACAAATTTTAATAGATTTTAACCGATTTTGACATTTTAAATTTTAAACTTTGACATTTTAAAAACCTAAAATTTATTTTTAACCTTCATTTTTCAAGGTCTAATATTTATTTTTTCAAAAATTGCTTGTGATCAGTGAAAAGTGCCTGAAAATCCTATCGTAACTGTAAAAGCCCAAATTCTTTTGATTTATAATAAAATAGTTTTAAATCATCGAACCACAGTCCTATGGTATCCTCAAAAAACTACTTAACGCTTATGTTTATGATTAAACAATTGTCGGCCCACTTTTAACCCTCAAGGACCTTAAAGAAAAACTGGTCAGCTTTCTGTTAGGCGTAAAAAGAAATAAAAAATATGTTTCTAATTTGAAAAAAGTGACATTTATTTTTGATCTTCAATTTTGAAGTTCAATTTTTTTTCAAAAAATGCTTATGATCAATCAAAAGGGCGTGAAAATTCGATCGCAACTGAAGATCAAATTTTATTTGATCCTATATTTGAAAGTCGGTATTAGTCGTGTGTTTACTTAAAGTTCTATCCAGTTCTACTGTGCGATCATAATCTACCATAAGGCGATCCTCGTTTATTTGAACTCGAGATGTTTGGTTTTATAAGAAGCTTAGTGGAAGTATATGCATGTATACTTCGGTATATATATACGATTCCTTTGACGCATTTTTTTAAAAGAAGGATTTTCATTAACATTTTTAATATTTTATTCGTATTTTGAAAAATTCATTTTCGATTGATCGTTTTAGTGATAGTTCATTTACATTTCAAAATGTTTGAAAATTTCCAAGTATTGAGTACCGTTTATTTTTTAATTAAAGCTTTCGATATTTCGGAAAAAATTTGTGTGTTTGGATTTTTTATCGTAAATTTTCTTAATTTTTTATTTAAAAACCAACTTTACATTTTTGTTTAACTTTTCAGAAGTACCATTTTTTTTTTAATTTTCAGATTTATCAAAAAAAATTTTATATCTGTGCTGAAACTAAAAAATTGTTTATTACGTTATAAACAAATTATTGATCAAAAGTTCTTTTCGGGATTGGGAATGTTTTCTCATTGAAATCCAGAGTTTTGGTATGGAATGTGTGAGAAATAAAAGTTTTAACAGTACTTTGTACAAGTACTTTTCACAAGTACAAGTAACAGTACTGTTACTTGAAAGAAGATGCTATTTGGCAATTTCAAACAAAAAATTCACAGCTTGACTATTTATCAACGAACAGGCTTAATTTTTTGTAACGAAATAAACTAAGAATTCTTTTCCGGTGACAGTTTGATGTGATACTTTGCAAATTGAAAAGAATGATTAATTATTTACAAAATTTTTATAAACAAATTCAGAGTTTATGTTGGCAATGTGCAGATTATTAAACATTAAATAAATGGAAAGACGAATGAATGGGAATAGAAAAACAGGGCTTGACACACAAACACTCACAAGTGAAAAACACCAATTTATGCTAGATAAAACACTTAGGTTTATTCAAGTAAACGGGTATACACTTTAAATTGGGAAATCGATATGGAGTGAGAAAAATACCTTGAGATGGCAATGCAAAAAGAATGAATATCTGAACTACTCTGAGGATAGACTTTACGCGCCGCTGGTCACGCTCAGACTGACTGATGTACCTAAGGACCAGTATGACAGTCCTTCAAATCCTTAGAACTTAGATCTTAGAATCTGTAGATTCCCTTTAATACTTTAAGCTTTCGCTACAATTATAATAACACAAAATCGTTGCATATCTAACACCCTTCCTCAACGATTAAACTTTAATGTTTCTAAATCAACCCGCACTGCTTTCGAAAAGTTGACAATTTAATAGCATTAAGCGGTTTAGTCAACAAGTCCGCTAACATGAATTCTGTCGGGCAATATTCAAAAAACATTATACCTTTATCCTTCAAGTCTCTGACGTAATGAAACTTAGTTGCAATATGTTTCGTCCTGGCACTGAATCTTTTATTTGTAATTAATTTTAAACACCCTGTATTGTCTTCAAAAATCTTCGTTGGTCCATTTTGAATCATTCCAAATTCTGATAACAACTGTCTTAACCAAGATCCTTCTTGTGCTGCCTCTCCAAGCGCAATATATTCTGCCTCCGTCGAAGACAACGATACACAATCTTGCTTCTTGCAAGCCCAGCTGATGGTGGCTCCATTGAACTTGAATACGTAGCCGCTGTTAGACTTCCTGTCAATTTTATTTTGTGCCCAATCTGCATCTGCGTAGCCCATCAATGAATCGCCGTCTTCACTGTTAGGATCTCCAAGTTTCAGTTTTAAATCCTTGGTGCCCTTAAGATACCTTGCGACTCTTTTTGCCTCATTCCAATCGGTTTGAGTTGCGCCTACATTATGCTGGCTCAGGATTGAGATGCTTGCTGCAATATCTGGCCTTGTATTAACGGTGATATAAAGAAGCTTTCCGATGAGTCTTCGATAGGAATTATTATCTTCCATTGGTTCTTCATTTTCTCTAGTTTTAACGTATCCGGTATCTAAAGGAATTCTTGATATTTTTGCTTCCTGCAAACCAGTTGTTCTTATCATTTTCTCAATGTATTGTGACTGATTGAGAGAAAAAATTCCGTCTTCATCTTGGTCGATCTGGATTCCAAGGTACTGCTTTAATTTTCCTAGGTTGGTCAACTGAAAATGCTCTCCTAAATCTTGTCCGGTTTGAAGAATTAGATCCTTGTCTCTGCTGGCGAGTATTAAATCATCCACGTAGCTGATTAAGTATATTTTTCCTTCCTGAGTTTCTTTAAAGAAATAACAAGGGTCTGCTTTCCCTTGAGTAAATCCAAGATCCTGTAATGTTTTATTTAGTTTCTCGTTCCAAGATTTTGCTGCTTGTTTTAGGCCATAAAGAGATTTATTTAATTTGCATACAAGATGCTCTTTACCCTGGACTTCAAAACCCTCTGGTTGCTTCATTAAAACATTTTCTTTTAAATCCCCATTTAAGAACGCAGTCTTAACATCATAATGGTACACCTGTAATTTATCTTTACCTGCGATGGTCAGCAGCGTCCGGAAGGTAGTTGCTCTCACGACAGGTGCGAAGACTTCGTCGTAGTCAACTCCGAACTTTTGTGAGAATCCTTGAGCTACGAGCCTTGCTTTGTGTTTAGTCAAATCACCTTCACTACTTATTTTTAATTTAAACACCCATTTGCACCCAATCACCTTTGCACCAGCAGGAGGCTCTATTAAAGTCCATGTTTCATTCTTCTGTAACGAGTCCATCTCCTCTTCCGCTGCTGCTCTCCATTCGGAACAAGTCGATGATCTCATAGCTTCCTTGTAACTCTTCGGTTCTTCGTCTGCTTCAAATGCGACACCTGCTAGGTACCTTTGGGGTGGGACCCCCAAGTTGCTTCTGCTAGAGTGCCTGAATGGAAATTGTGGACGTTCCTCCGTTTCTTCACTGTCCTCCGAAGATGAATTCCTTTGATCAATGGAACTTGATGCATCCTCGAATTCACTTGAATGATTGCTCTCATTTTCCTCGATGTCCTGGTTTCGCTCTTATTCTCGTCCTTCATAAACTTCTGACACTTCATTCGGTATTTGAACGTTCACTTCATTGACTTTATCCTTAGTGATGATTTCTTTACTGCGATTTACTTCTTTATCTTCCTCGATGTCCTTGAATACGAAATCGCGACTAATTGTGATCTTATCTGTGTTTGTGTCCAGTAATCGAAATCCTTTTGAGGTTTCTGAGTATCCTACAAACGTCAATTCTTTTGCCTTCTCGTCCAGTTTACGCCTGTGTTCCTTAGGGATATGTGCTAGAACTTTACTTCCAAAAATATGCAAATTCTTTACATCTGGTTTCCTAGAAAACCACAATTCGTACGGTGTTTTTGTGCGACATTTTGTTGGAAGGAGATTTTGCAAATAATTTGCCGTGTTCACCGCTTCTCCCCAGTATCTTTTATGCATACCTGCATCGATTAACATGCATCTTGCCATTTCACACAGGGACGTGTTTTTTCTTTCCGCTACACCGTTTTGCTGCGGAGTGTAGGCGACGGTGTACTGAACGCGAATCCCTTCCTTCTTTAAATAATCTTTCAGATCATTATTTACGTATTCCCTTCCTTGATCTGATCTGATTATTTTAGGCTTTTTCTGGAACTGTGTCTTTGTAAATTCTACAAATTCTTTAATTAGGGGTGTGGCTTGACTCTTGAATTCCATTAAATGCACTGTTGTAAATCTGCTGTAGTCACCAATGATCGTAAGAATGTACCGCTTCTTACCTGGAGTGGCGGTTTCCATAGGACCACAAACATCTGTGTGAATGAGATCCAACGTTGCCATTGTCTTGCTTTCCGAAACTTGTGGAAATGGTTTTCGAGCTAGCTTCCCTTTTACGCAGCACTCGCACTTAATTCTCATTCCACAATCCTTAATCCTGATACCTGTAGCAAGCCCTTTATTTTCGAGTTCCTTGATTGCTTCAATGTCTCGATGCCCGAACCTTTTGTGCCATTGATGTTGACAATCTTCATTGTGTCGATCTTTAGTTGCCGATAAATAGGCTGCTTCTGTAGTGACCATTCTGTACAGGTTGTATCCACAAGCCCTTCCGACGGCGACTGTCTTTGTCCCAGAAATTATTTTGCAGCTATTGTCATTGAACACCACTTGGTGTCCCTTTTGAGTGATTTTTCGTACAGAAAGTAAATTGCTGTCGAAGGATGGCACATAGAGCACATCTTGCAGTTCAACCATGACCTGAGTGCCGTCTGCATTTACACACTTTAATGTACCATTTCCCAAACCTAGGACCTTGGCCTTATTGTTACTCTCAGCCAAGCTAACAGTAGTATTGAGTGGTTGAAATTCCTTGAAAAATTCACGGCTGTTCGTCATGTGGCTCGATGCGCCCGAATCCAAAAACCAGTCGCCTGACCCTTCGTGTTCCTTTGCCATAAAACAGATGTTTGCCTTATTTTCTGAGCTGTGTCCTTTACTTTCTCCTTCCTTTTTGGCCTTCCAGTATTTGTATTTCCTGCATTCCTTTTTCTGATGACCTGGCTTTTCACAGAAAAAGCATTTCGTCTTCTGAGCCGAATTATATTTGCTGCTGCTTGATACTTTCATCGCCGCTTCGCTTGAAGAATTTTCGGTCTGTTTTTCTTTACGCTTTCTGTATTCTTCTAGAAGTCTTCCTTTAATAAAAGTTAATGTAAGCTCTTCTGGTCTTGATTCTAGTGCCGTAACGAGCGTTTCATAAGAAGGTGGTAAACTGTTCAGGATCATTGAAACGAATAGATCTTCATCCAGGACTTTCCCTATTGCTGCAAGTTTATCTATAATTTCTTGCATCAAACTTAAGTGTTTTTCGAGATCCCCGCCTTCTGATAACTTTTGATTGCACAAACGCTTTAAATAATACCTTTTACCATTTGCACTTGACTTCTCGTGGTAATCCTTTAATGCTGTCCAAGCTTCGAGAGCAGTCTTCGAGTTCCTCACATGTGTGAGCTGATCATTTTCCACGAGCAAGATTATTTTTGCTCGGGCCTTAGCGTCCTTTTTCTTCCAGTTCCGGACTTCTGTATCTGGCGTCGTTGGCGCTTCCTCGGTGATAACCTGCCATAAATCTTCCGCTGTAAGCAACATTTCCAGCTTGCACTTCCATATTTGGAAATTTTCGTTGTTCAGTTTTTCAATCCTGTATTCTGTAGCGAACATAGCTGAGTCACTCGTTTTTATTCCTTAGTTATCACTGTTAACTTTACTTTTAACTTATTCACTTCTTTGTTTGTCACTGTTAAATTTCACTTCTCACTCTTCACTTTACCTGTATCTTTACATTGATATCATCCACTGTTTTTGAGTCACTTTAGTTTTTCTTTAGTCACTTTAGTTTTTCCTTTAGTCACTTTTGTTTTTCTTTATTACCCTTAAACGTCTTTGTCGACCGACATCATTTATTAATGTTTAATGCTATATCTGGGTACCTGGGCTCATAACCTGTTGGCAATGTGCAGATTATTAAACATTAAATAAATGGAAAGACGAATGAATGGGAATAGAAAAACAGGGCTTGACACACAAACACTCACAAGTGAAAAACACCAATTTATGCTAGATAAAACACTTAGGTTTATTCAAGTAAACGGGTATACACTTTAAATTGGGAAATCGATATGGAGTGAGAAAAATACCTTGAGATGGCAATGCAAAAAGAATGAATATCTGAACTACTCTGAGGATAGGCTTTACGCGCCGCTGGTCACGCTCAGACTGACTGATGTACCTAAGGACCAGTATGACAGTCCTTCAAATCCTTAGAACTTAGATCAAGAATCTGTAGATTCCCTTTAATACTTTAAGCTTTCGCTACAATTATAATAACACAAAATCGTTGCATATCTAACAGTTTATCTATTTTTCAACGAATAGGCTCCATTAAAAAAAAATTAACAAAGAATATCTTTGCGATGACTCTTTTCTATGGTGCTTTGAAAATTCCCAAGAGTTATTAATCATTTGAACAATTTTTATAAACAAATTCATAGTTTGTCTATTTTTCAACAAATAGGCTCAATTTTTTTTTAACTGATAATATCTTTCCGATGACTCTTTTCTATTCTATAGTGCTTTAAAAATTCCCAATAATTATGATTTATTTAAACAATTTTTATAAAAAAATTCAGAGTTTTTCTATTTTTCAACGAAAGGGCTCAATTAAAAAAAAAGCAAACTAAGTATACTTTTCGGTGACAGTTTGATATGATTATATTATTATTATTATACCATTAAGCCATTTCCCTTTCGGGGTAGGCATATAGGTATAAGTTGAATAGGTATATAGGTGTAAAGTAGGTAGGTATAAGGTAGATAGGTATATAGGTGTTCGGTATATATATTTCAGATTGATCTGGAATTCTCGTGTTATTTATTTAAATGACACGTTTATTCCGCAACACTGCTCCGACCCAGGTTGCTGATCAATCTCTCTAGCGATCACCCCAAGTGAAGAGCCTCACAAAATTGTTATGTATGGTTCCCCACTTGGGCCCATTAGTATCCAAGGTCTCTGTTTCAGGCGTCATTCATTCTGTTGTCACTCTGTTTACAAACTATTGGTCGCCACACTTTTCTGTCCTGGCATACTACTCTAGCTTCTTTCACGTCCATGCATTTTTTCATGCAAGCTCTTGTGTTTTTATGGCTTCTTATGTCTCTTCGGATTAATGTCTCATTTACAGATTCTAACCATTCTTTCGGCGGTCTACCTCTGGGCATTCTGTTATTAACTTTACCTTTATACACTTGTTTGGTCAGTCGTTAATCTTTCATTCTTTCAAGATGACCGAACCATCTTAACTGATTTCTTTCCCATGTGTCAACTATTGTCTCTTTTGCACCACATTCTTTGAGGATTGTCTCGTTTCGGACTTTGTCCATCAGTGTTTTCCCGCATATTATGCGCAGAGGTTTCATGCCGATCGCGTTAAGTTTACTCCTGTCCTTTTCTTGACAGGTCCATGTCTCGCTACCGTATAGTACAGTCGGTACGAATATAGAATTATGTATGGCCATTTTAGCTTTTTTTGATACGTTTTTGTTTCTGAGAATGGACTCTGCTCTACCGATAACCTGCTTACCCTTATTTATGCGCCTATCTAACTCCCCATCTATTTTTCCGTCGCTAGTGAATAGATATACGTACTTGTCAACTTGTTCTAATCTCCCATCATTTAGGAGAATGTTGCACATTGTTTTCTCACTTTTTCCCTCAAACACCATGATTTTTGTTTTATTTACGTTAATTTTAAGTCTCATGCCCTTCATGCTTGTATTAAGTTTATTCAACATTCTTTGCAAGTCCTCGACTGATTCTGCCATAACAATCTTGTCATCTGCGAAAGCTAACCCACGTACCTTGACTGTTTGGAGATCTACACCTTCTTCGTCCAAGAGTGCAGTTCTTAGACAATTATCTATGAATGTGATAAATAGCCACGAGGATATAACGCATCCTTGTTTCACGCCTTGCATAATACCGAACCTGTCACTCAGTTTCCCATTTACCCTTACACTCGCTTTACTACCTGTATATATTGTTTTTATTGCTTGCAGCAGCCCTCCATTTACTCCGTACTCTTTAAGGACTTCCCAAAGTTTACTTCTATTTACCTTGTCAAATGCTTTTTCTAGGTCAATAAATGCACAGAAAACTTTCTTTCCTACTCTCAAGCTTTTTTTCTGTGATCTGTCTTAGGCTAAATATCTGATCTGTACATGATCTTCCTGGCATAAATCCACTTTGGACTTCCCATATTTTTTCTTCTGTGATTTCCATTACCCTACGAATAAGTATTTTTGAGTATATTTTACTTACGGTACTTAGTAGACTGATACCTCTGTAATTGCTGCAGTTGCTTTTGTCTCCCTTTCTTTTGTATATTGGTACGATAATCGCTTTTCTCCAATCGTCTGGGACTTCTCTCGTCTCGATACATAAATTTATCAATTCGCACAACCTGTGAGGTATGTACTCGCCACCGTATTCAAACATTTCAGCGCTAATACTGTCTACAACAGCAGCCTTACCGTTTTTCAAGTTCTTTATTATGTCTCTGACCTCAGTGTCACAGACTTTTTCAATTGGGTTTTCTAATGCATCATATTCTATGTCGCAGTTCTGTTGCCCTATATCTTCACCTCCTAATAATTCTTTAAAAGAGTCTTTTAAAGCGCCTACTATCCCGTCTATATCATATAGCATTTCACCTTTGCTGTTTCTCATGCTGGCAAACTCTGTACTTTTACTTTCCTTCAACTGTTTATATAATAGTTTCATAATTCCTTCAAAGCTGTTTTGTATTTTCCTCTCTTCTTCTGTTCTGATTTTCTCTTTACTCTCTTTGACTAGTCGTTTAACTTTCCTCTTTTTATGTCTGTAATCATTTTCAAGTCTATTTCTCTCCTCATCGCTAAGACCTGTAATGTGCAACGTTCTTTCGTGCGCTTCTTTCATTTCTTTTTGGGCTGCCTCGATTTCATCATTCCACCATGCATCACCAGATTTTCTTCCTACAACCGCCGTACCACATACTTCGGTCGCAGTTTTAACGATGATATCCCGTAGCAAAGTCCACATGCCCTCTATATCTTTATTGTTTAATAACACCTTCCAAATTGTCTCATCTATGCGTTCGTTTAACCTATTTTGAAAGTCTATTCGTACTTTCGGTTTCTGTACATTTTCAATCTTTATTCGTGTTTTTTTTTCTCTTTCTTCTCCATTCCCGCCCTAAATTTATGTTGGAGACTAAGAGGTAATGATCAGTATTGCATTCGGAACCCCTCATGACTTTTGTATCTTTAACTAGTTCTCTTAGTCTTTCATCCGCAATAACAAAGTCAATTATACTGTGGTTATTTTCTTTAAGCCAGGTGTACATGTGGATCATTTTATGTCTAAACCAAGTATTTGTAATAAATAGGCCCTTTTCTAAGCATAAGCTAACTAATTTTTCCCCGTTATAATTTTTTCTTGTTGGATCCCCAAATTTACCTAGCACCCTTTCTGTATCTGTATCCTGACGTTGGACACCGACCCATCCGTTCATATCACCTAGCAGAATTATTCTTTCACCTTGATCGCAAATACTTATTGTATCATTTAAAGTGTCACAGAAGGCATCTTTGACTTCTCTTGGGTCACTGTCAACTGGGGCGTAGCACGCTATGATGAATAATCTTCTGATTCCTACCTTCATTCTAGCCCACAACAATCTGGGAGATACAAAACCATGATCTTTGAGATGTTGTCTTGCTTTTTCATTCATAATTAAACCGACCCCCTGACTACCATGTGATTCACTGCCTACTCCTGACCATATTTCAAAACCGCCTTTCGAAACCCTATTTTCTATGTTTCTACTTTCGCAACCCTTTTTCTTCGTCTCAGGTACACATAAATTAAGTTAATAATAATAATAATAAAATAATAAAAAGTTAATAAATAAGTTTCCTTGCATGCATAGTTTCTCGTAGTTCTCTTACTTTAAGATCATTCCCTCCTCTAGCATTCCAAACACCCAGTCTCCATTCATCGCCTGAAACTCGACCTTTACGTTTACCGTGTGTATGCATTTCGTCAATGAAAGTTTCAGTCTATTCCGAGGCTATTTTATTGTTTGTATTATTCATGTTTAGATTGTACACCCAACTATCACCTTTATGCGCGAGATTTGTTTTGCGAGTCGAAATCATGTCCAAGTTAAGTGATTATTCGTCGTACGGTGGAGAGTCTAGTTTTAACGTCAGTACCACCAAAACTTATG
>CAKNYM010048705.1:0-37285 GCA_932195095.1 Andricus curvator
GGTTGTCCAAATTTGGTCGTTGGATTCTTGTTTTTATTTTCAGGAATTCTAAACATTCACTAGACTGTAGTATTGGACGTTAAATAGGATTTTGAATTTGATTTTAATCTAATTTAAAATTCTTAAATTTTAGTTCCTTTTTTGGGAAAAATAACAAGTTTCCTTTATTACTACGTAGTTAGTAGTTACCGCTGATATGCTCCTCATAAATATTAAAAATACGTAAGCAACCGCTGTTAAATCAATTTTTCATGAATTCGGCAATTGTTTGATACCAAATTTTGAAATAAAATTTTTTTCCTGTTGATTTTTTTTCATTTTGCGATTTACTGGGGGGAGGGATCGGAAAATATGTCGAAAGAAATAAAAAAAGATAAGGAATGGGATTGGGTTGGTTGCCTTCTCATTTTTCTTTCCTCTTTTATTTTTGTAAACAAAAAAAAAATTTTTTTAAGAATTTTTTTTTCAATTACAATATGATAAATTTATGGCGGTTGTCCAAATTTGGTAATTGAATTCTTGTTTTTATTTTCAGGAATTCTATAATAATTTTTTCAACTAAAAATTTAACTATTTTAGTTGAATATTCGCCGTCTTAGTTAAAGATCCATCTCTTCGACTGAAAATCCAATTATTTTTGGTTCAAAGTTAATTCTTTTTGATTGAAAATGATATTATTTTGTTGAAAGTTCAACATCTTTGTTATAAAGTAATTTTTTTTTTTGGTTAGAAATTCTAACCTTTTGTTGAAAATTCGTTTTTTTTTTGGTTTGTTAATTCTTCTCTTTTCGTAGAAGTTTAATCTCTGGTTAAAACTCCAACTACTTTTTGTTGAAAGTTAATTTTTTTGTTTGTTGAAAAGTCTACTGTAATAATTTTGGTTAAGAATTCATATGTTTTTGTTGGAAATTTTATTATTTGGTTAAAAATTTAATAACTTTATTAGAAAGTCATCTTTTTTGGTCAAAAATTCAACTATTTTGGTAGAAAATTCTACTGCTTGATTAAAAATTAACTTTTTTGTTAAAAATTCATATTTGCTGGTTGAAAATTACTGACTAGCTGAGTTGAGAATTTAGCTATTTGGTAGACAATTTAACTATTTTGTTGAAAATTTATTTTTGTTAGTTATAAATTAATTTTTTAACTGAAAATTAAACTACATACTCCACTTCTGGTTGAAAATTCAACTATTTGGTTGAAAATTTTTGTTTTTTAAACTGAAAATTAATTTTTTTATGATAAATAAACTATTTAGTGAAAAATGCATGTTGAAAATTCGTCTTTTTTAGTAGAATATTAATCTTTTTGGTTTGTAAATTCATATTTTAGGCTCCTTTTTTTAATTCATTTTTTCGGTTGATGATTCATCATTTCAGTTGAAAATATATCTCTTCAGTAGAAAATTTATCTAATTGTTGAAATTTCATTTTTTTTCAATAAAAAAATTCATTTTTCAACTAAAAAAATATTTTCTTTTAACGAGAAGTAAAGTATTATAGTTGAAGATTCATGATTTTAGTTGAAAATTCATCTATTTTGTTAAAAATTCATTTGTATTAGTTGAATATTAATTTTTATAAGTGAAAATTAATCTTTTTAATTTTCGGTTGAAAACGCAACTATTTGATTGAAATTTTTTCTTTTCTACTTGAAAATTGATTTTTATAGATAAAAAATCAACTACTTGCTTGAAAATACATGATAAAAATTCGTCTTTTTTAGTAGAAAATTAATCTTCTTGGATTGAAAATTCATCTTTTTGGATCCTTTGTGAAAATTCATTTTTTTGTTGATGATTTATCATTTGAGGTAAAAATTCATCTCTGCAGTTTAAAATTTATCTGATTGTTGAAAGTTCGTTTTTTGGACGAAAATTAACTTTTTTACCTGAAAAATGTTTTTCGTTGAAAAATTAACTATTCTTGTTGAATATTCACGACTTTCCTTGAAAATTCATCTTTTTGGTTGAAAATTTAACAATTTTGTCGAAAAATCGTTTTTGTTAGTTGAAAATTCTTTTTTCTTTAAATAATGTATTTGGTTGAAAATTCGTTTTTTTATTATTAAAAATTCATTTTTGAAACTGAAAAATTGTTTTTTTTTTTTCAACTGAAAAGTTAAGTATTCTAGTTGAAAATTCATGATTTTAGTAAGAAATTCATCAGTTTAGTTGAAAATTCATCTGCTTAGTTGAAAATTTATCTGATTGTTGAAAATTCGTTTTTTCAATAAAAATTAATGTTTTAAATCAAAAATTGACTATTCTAGTTAAAGATTCACGATTTTAGTTGAAAATTCGACAGTTTGTTTTAAATTTGTTTTCTCTGTTGACTGAAAAGTATTTTTTAATTGAAAACTCATCTATTCTTGAAAATTTGTCTTTTTTGGTTGAATTTAACTGTTTTTTATTTAAAATTAAAATATTTTTTGGTTGAAATTTCAATTTTAAAAGTGTAACTCTTTTGTTAAAAATTAATTCTTTGGTTGAAGATTCATAATTTTAATTGAAAATTCATCTCTGATTTAAAATTCAACGACCTAGTTGAAAATCAATTTTTTCAACTGAAACTTTAACTACTCCTGTTGAAAATTTAACTATTTTGTTGAAAATTCGTTTTGTTTTTTTTGTTTGTTAGAAATTCGTTTTTTTAAACAGAAAATTTAACTAATCTATTCTTGGTTAAAAATATATCTTTTTTGGACGAAAATTTAACTGTTTGATAGATAACATATCTTTTTTATTTAAAAATTGAAATATTTGGTGAAAATTTTGTGTACCTTTTTGGTATAAAATTCAACTATTCCAGTTGAAGATTCATCATTTCAGTAGAAAATGCAGCAAATTGGTTGAAAATTGAACTGTTTGATTGAAAATCCGTTGTTTGTTGTTAAAAATCAATTTGTTTAACTTAAAGTTTAACTATTCTATTTTTTGTTGAAAATTTTTCTCTAACTTTTTTTTTGTAAAATTCAACTATTGGTTAAAAATTTATCATTTTCAGTTGCAAATTCTTGAAAATTTGTCTTTTTTGGTTGAATGTAACTGTTTTTTATTCAAAATTAAGATCTTTTTTAGTTGAAATTTCAATTGTATTACATTGTTCCTTGAGAATTCATCTTTTTTAGTTAAAAATTTAACTCCTTCGTTAAAAGTGTAACTCTTTTGTTAAAAATTAATTCTTTTCGCTGAAGATTCATAATTTTAATTGAACATTAATCTCTGATTGAAAATTCAACGACCCAGTTAAAAATTAATTTTTCTATCTGAAAATTTACCTATTCCAGTTGAAAATTCGTTTTTTTTTTTTTTTGGTTAGAAATTCGTTTTTTTTTTAACAAAAAATTTAACTAATCTATTTTTGGTTAAAAATATATCTTTTTTGGACGAAAATTTAACTGTTTGATAGATAATTGATCTTTTTTATTTAAAAATTGAAATATTTGGTGAAAATTTTGTGTACCTTTTTGGTATAAAATTCAACTATTTCAGTTGAAGATTCATCATTTCAGTAAAAAAAATCATCACATTGGTTGAAAATTGAACTGCTTAATTGAAGATCCGTTTTTTTTGTTAAAAGTTAATTTGTTTAACTTAACGTTTAACTATCCTATTATTTGTTCAAAATTCTTCTCTAACTTTTTTTTTTGTTGTAAAATTCAACTTTTGGTTAAAAATTTATTATTTTTAGTTGCAAATTCAACAACTTGGTTGCAAATTCATATATTGTTTAGAAAATTCGTATTTTTTTGTAGAAAATTAATCTTCATGGATGAATATTCATCTTTTTGGTTGAAAATTCAACCATTTCAGTTCAAGATTCATAATTTTAGTTGAAAATTTATCTGTTTGGTTTCAAAGTAAATTATTCCAGTTGAAGATTCATCATTTCATTTCATCAATAAATTATTGGTTGTTTTTTTTGTTGAAAATTGATTTTTAAATTGTAGATTTAACTATTCCAGTCGAAGATTCATTTTAGTTGAAAAAGACATCTCCTTGATTAAAAATTGGACTATTTTGCTGAATATTCGATATTTTTGTAAAATTATTTTTTTTTGCAATGAAAATCTAAGTGCTTCATTTTGGTAGAAAATTTATATTTTTTAGCTAAAAATTCAACTATTTGGATGAAAAGTTATCTTTTTAGTTGAAAATTCAATTGCTTGGTTAAAAATTCATGTATAATTTTTAAATTCGTCTTTTTTGGTAGAAAATTAATCTTCTCGGTTGAAAATTTATATTTTTGGTTAAAAATTCGATTATTTGGTTAAAAATTCAATTATTTGGTTAAAAATTCAATTATTTGGTTAAAAATTAATCCACTTTGTAGAAAACTAATCTTCTCGGTTGAAATTGTAATTTTGTGGTCGAAAATTCAATTTTTTGGTTAAAACATATTCTACTTTGAAGAAAATTCAACAATTTTGTGAAAAATTCTTTTTTTGTTATTAAAACTTCAACGGTTTTGCTAATAATTCGTCTTTTTGAGTCAAAAATTCAACTAGTTTGTCAGAAAATTCAAGGAATTGGTTGACAATTACCATTAGAAAAAAAACAATTTTGTTGAAAAGTATCCTTTTTGTTTGAGAAGCTAAAAGGTTTTGTTGAAAAATCCGTCTTTATGGTTGACTTCAACTGGTTTTTTATTAAAAATTAAAATTTGTTTGGGCTGAAATATCAATTATGCATTACATTTTTTGTTGAGAATTCTTCTCTTTTGGTTAAAAATGAATCTACTTTGTAGAAAATTCCACAGTATTGTTAAAAAGTCAATATTTTGTTTGAAGATTCTCCATTTTAGTTGAAAATTCATCACTTTGTTTGAAAATTTAACTATTTTATTGAAGAATCATTGTTTTTTAGGTAAATATTTATTTTTGAACTGAAAATGTATCTTTTTCAGTTGAAAATTTATGTATTTTTTTAAACATTCGTCTTTTTCGATAGAAAATTAATATTCTTGGTTAAAAAATTCACTATTTTGTTAAAAATTTAACAATTTTGTTAAAAAATAAATCATTTTAGTTAAAAATTCGCGTGAGCAGTTTATGTGGAGTAATCCACCATAATTTTATGTAATCTCTCCTTTACCTTAGACCTTCAAAACGGTGTAATGAAAGCCCAAAAATATTATCATGGAAAAAAATAAATGGGCCAAAAACAAAACCCGTCCCAACCTTTGCTACATTCCCCTATAGTTTTCTCTAATTTCATCAAGAGAAAATAAACAAGCCGAGAAACTTTGAAAGCTCGTTTCTACACTCCCACTGTATACGTAAAGCGATTTTTATGATCTATCTTTTATGGATCAAGAACCGGAACGAGGTCGTTTTTTCTCAAGAGTTCCTTGAAAATTTTTTCAAGTACTGCATTCAAGTGTATCTGAATGATGAGATTATGGACCAAAATCGCATTAAACTGCGGCCCTGGGGCACTTATCCTCCGGCTTGTTTACAGGCCGATCTCCATGTTTCGCCTTTCGAAATCTTAATGGCCATATTTTGGGCCAAGGGCCGTAAATGTGACAAAAAACGGAAACATTTTGTGAGCTCATGTTCGATGTCTGTCAGCAGGAATGAGAATCCCTCGTTTCATTTCACGATGCGTGGCAACGATGGTTATTAAGACACTTCTCAAAAGATGTGTGGATTTCCAGGGTGGCCGTTTGAATCACAGAAAAAAATTCCCGGTTTGCCCCGGTTCGCTAACATTTTTCACGGCCAATAAAAGTAGAAATTTCGAACTTTAAAGCTAAACATTTTTCCATTTGAAGTAATCAAAACTGAGCTGCAAATCATTTTAAGCAATTACAAGCTAGAAATATTAAAAATTGTACGATTACATTTTTGAAATTTAAGAATTTGAAATTATATTAAAATCAAATTCAAAATGCCATTTAACGTCCAATAATCAAGTTAATGTATGCAATGTTAACCTTTCGGTAGTCGCGCCCGTTCTGCTCACACGAGTAGTCGCGCGTTGTACTTTTTACAACACGAGGCCGATGATCGCGCGCTGGAGCGCGCGTGTTTTCGTGATTTGAAATATTTTGTAATTATCTTTTTAATTTATGTTGCAGTTCGAACCAATTCGATTTAATCCGAATCAATTCGAAGCAACTTTTCAATCCCCTTCAACCCTTCTCAATCCATCTTTCAATCCCAAATTAAAACCCAATGTCAATACGTAAATGGATTCGAGGCTCACTGATCAATCCTTCTCCACTGATGTATCAGCACCAACTTCAACTCAAACCCATACCGAATCAATTTTTCAATCCGTGCCTCCAATCCTTTTGAATACGTGGGACTTCTTGAATTCAACCAGAATGAATCCGACTGAATCTGACACCAGTCCGAGTGGATAAATGTGAATCCAAAACCATTCCGAATGAATAACGCACCAATCTGAAACAAATTTTCACTCCTTCTCAGTCCGATGCCCAATCCGAATAAATCCAAGACACATCCCATATCCCAAGCCAGTTTTAATATTTTTAATGCTGGCAAGTCCGTGCGCCCAATCCAATGAATCCGTGGCTCATCCAAAATGTCTTTTCAATCCTTCTCAATTCTTGCACGTACAAGTACAACAACTTCAATCCGACTCAATCCAAATCAATCCGAACTCGCCATTCAATAATTTTCAGTCCGAATGAATCTATCCCCTTCTAACAAATTTCTGAAATTTGGACAGTTTTCACGTACTTTTTAACGTTGTCCGAAAATCTGAAAATGTATCAGATTTCGTAAATATTAATACTATTTGTTATTTATTATTAATTTTTCAAGTTTTCGCATATGTCTCATCGTTTTTGACATAATTCAAAATTTGGATTTTTTCCTTTTGAAAATCTTTTTATTGGGCTAATTTGTGGTGGCCGAAGACCAGCCCTTGTATAATAACCTGAAAATGTTGTCAGTTTCACGTATCTCACTGATTGCGAGATCATTCAACATTTTTTTTAAAATAATTTTGAAGACTTTTACTGGGTTTATTCATGGTGGCCGAGGACCATCAGCCTTTACAAAATCCCGAACGTTTTTCAGTTTTAATGTATCTTATCGTTTTTAGATAACTCAACATTTTTATTTTGGAAATCACTCTACTGGGCTGATTCTGGGCGCCCGAGGACAATTCCGGTCAGGAATATCCTGAAGTTTGGTCAGTTTTCGCGTATGACTACTTTACTCTACTTTACTGTTAGTTCGGGGTGGTTGAGGACCTTCATCAAGCCGTGAAAATTTGGTTAGTTTTCGCGTATCTCTTACCGTTTTCGAGATAAATAAAATTGTTGAATATGTTCCTAAATTTTAAATCTTTCTATTGGTTTAGTTCGAGTTTGTCGAAAACTCGAACTAACTCAGTGCCTGAAAATGTTTTCAGTTTTCGCGTATCTCTCACCGTTTTCAAGATAACTCAAAAATTGCATTTTTAAAAATTTTGAAAATCGTTTAATTGAGTTAGTTCAAATTGGTCAAAAACAAACCCCCTCTATAAAAACCTTAAAATTTACTTAGTTTTCACGTTTCATGACCATTTTCGAGATTCAAAATGTTGATTTTTTTTCATTCTGAAATTTTGTTTACTGGTTTAGATCGGGGTTGCCGAGGACCATACCCCTTTAGAAACTCCTGAAAATGTTATGAGTTTACGCGTATCTCTCACCGCGTTCTATCTAGATAACTCAACTTTTTTTTTAATTTAAAAAATCTTTTAATTGGGTTAGTTAAAATTGGTAGAAAATAAACATCCTCCACAAAAACCTAAAGATTTACTTAGTTTTCACGTATCTCTGACCGTTTTCGAGATAATTCAAAATTAATTTTTTTTTAATTCCGACAATCTGTTTATTTTTTTACGTCGGGGTGGCCAGAGACCATCCCGCTTTAGAAAAGCCTGGAAATGCTGTCAGTTTTCGCGTCTCTTTCCCCGTTTTCAAAATAACTCAAAATTTTAATTTTTTTTGTTTTTATTTAAAAAATCTTATTATTAGATTAGTTTGAATTTGTCAAAAACAAACCCCCTCTGTAGAATCTTTAAAATTTTGTCAGTTTTCACGTATCTGTGACCCTTTTAGAGATCATTTAAGATTTTGGATTTTTTTCGAATTTTGAAAATTTGTTTACTGGTTTGGGTCGAGGTATGGTTGAGGACCATCCCCCTTTAGAGAACACTGAAAATTTTGTCAGTTTTCGTGTATCTCTAAACGTTTTCGAAATACCTCAAAATTTGGATTTTGTTTTGAATTTTGAAAACACTTTCTTCCCTTTCTCCTATGTTTAGAGAAACTAACAATAAATTATAACTAATTCAACTTAAACACACTTAGGGATCTTTCATAAACTACGTTACGCGTTTTTCTTTTGTTTAAATAAAGATGAGAATATAATTTCTGTTAAGTTAAAAAGGATACAAAGATATAAACAAAAGAAAAACGCGTCGATCCCTTGTAATCAAATTTTCAAAGTACTGTATTAATTCATTATAATAATTAGGCCAGAAATGTAGACTCTTTTGAAATTTGCGCCTACTTGAATTATCGAGTTATCGAATCTTTTTTACATTATCGACTTATCGAATCTTGCTTTCGATTCTCGACAGCTGATTGGCTGATTCTATTATGACTGACATTAGATGTAAATGGCTAACTGAATTTACCAATAGGGCTTAGGGACTACGCATGAAGTTAGCCGAAATGCATGTACTTTTTTGAATGCTGCTATTTCCTCAGCTGAAGTAAACTCGTATGTACTCGATGTCATCATGAATATTGGATTAGAATAATTGTTGCATTAGAATCGCCTTATTGAAGGTGTAACACAGTGTAACCACACTACACTGAATGTAACCACACTTGATCACACTACACATGATCCAATTCACACCAGTCAACTGCGCACGCGTTGCGTTGGAAGGGGAAAGCCACACACATTCATTTTTATTTTCAAGTCGAGAAATTATAATAATTTATGTTAATATGGTTCATATATGTTACTGCAATAACTATAAGATCCATGATAATACAGTATTTTATTATTATTACTATAGAAAATGTCATGTACTTGATATGCTATTAAAATATCAAAGTTGTCTAAAAATCGTAAATGGTTTTGTCCTCTAGATCCGTGATTTTCTGCGATAACAGGATATATCACGGTATTAGTTGATTAGAAGCTATCAGTTCCGCTATAGTCAACTCTGGGTCAAAGAGCGTCAAAAATATTTTTTTCAATCAGACCCTTACCCCCCCCCCCAAAAAAAAATATTTTAAAAATCTAGAAGTCAAATAATATAAAAGATAAAGAATAAAATCTAATATTCTTCCCTAAAGTGAAAAATAAAAAAAGATCAGCAGGATATATATTTTTGGACCTAAAAAATGCATAAAATATATGTATATACTATTATATATAACTTAATGCAATAACTTATAGTTATTGCAGTAATAATAATATATATGAACCATATTAACAAAAATTAATATAATTTCTCGACTTAAAAATAGAAGTACCATTATTCCTTATTTTTAGTCCGTCACCATATTTGTGTACATTTGAAGCATTTAAAATAAGCGCGCGTATTACGGCCAATAACGTGGCTTTCCCCTTCCAACGCAACGCTTGCGCAGTTGAAAAAGTCGCGGTTTATTAGCATCACTGATCCACGCGCAAGTAAAAAAAAATGTAGCTAATCAGCAACGATACCAGCTACACCGCCATATTGAATAAATGTACAGCTAGCGTTTGTGTTGACTGTTAACCAAGATGGCCGTGGAGCTGGTATGCGCGAGTTGGGCGGAAATGGAACGTTTTTCGGCTAGATCATGAATGGGTTGGATCATGCCACTACAATTAATCGCATTCGCTTTCGAGATTCATTGATTGAATTAATCGATTAAGATCAGACCTCCCAGACTGCGCTAAGGCGGAGTTTGCGTAGTGCGTTTGTGGTAGTGCCTATATTGACTCAATCTCAAATTCGAAATCCGCGCCAAATGATTAACCAATAAGGTTTACGCACTACGCATGAAGTTAGCTAACAGGTAACGCGTAATGAGGAACGCAATATGAAGTTGTCTGAAATGCATGTCCTTTTTAGAAAAGGACCCATGTTCTGTCGTGTTATTGAGGTCCATCAAGCACCTCCACAATCGAAATTCCCAAATTTTTTTTTATCAGCATTTTGGGCTTTTTTGGACTTTTTTTGGGCTGTATTGCCGATTTTTGGGCTCCACTACTTTTTTTGAAAATTGAAATTTGGTGTGGAGGTGCTGGCTTGACTCAGGCCAGCACCTCCACTACATAAAAATGTGAAAAAATTAAAAATCAAAGACGACAGAATTTTGGGCTTTTTTTGGGCTCTTGAACGCACCAACATCCAATTTCCAAAAACTACCACTACCGGAAATAAAACTACCCCCTATATAAAAACTCAAACTAGGAAGAAACTAAGTAAACCACAATTTTGGGCTTCTTTTGGGCTCTCAAATGCACGGAAAAAATTCAAAGAACCACCCCCTATGTGCAAAAAATCCACCCTCTTGTCAAAAATAAAATCTGAAAAAAATAAAGTGCATCATAATTTTTGGCTTATATTGGGCTCACGAATGCTTGATTTTTTGTTTGCAAAAGCCACCCCTACATCGGAAAAATCAAAATCCTATCTATGAATTCGAATTTGAATTTTCAAGGAGCCCAAAATTCAGAGACTCTATTCACCATATAAAATTCTGAATCTCAAACATCAGAAACTTCATTTACAAAGTAAATTCCTAAAAAAGATAATTCTTTGATAAAGTCACATCTGCCCGGTACCAAGGGGTTGCTTTTTAACGTCAAGGGTAGGAGCCCAAAATTGGGTGTTGGAATTTTTGAGGAGCCCAAAAATCAGGGACTCTATTCACACTGTGAAATTCTAAAAAAGATTGTTTTTTGACAAAGTCATATATGCGTCGTGTCAAGGGAGTTGCTTTTGAACGTTAAGGGTTGGAGACCAAAAATCGATGTTGGTATTTTTGAGGAGTGAAGTGGTGAGGGAAGAGTGAGGGAAGGCATACTATGGCGGTCTTACGTCTCCCGTGCATTCGATTTGCGACTTGTATAGGGTGACCAGAAGCCCAAATGGAAAAAGGAGGACATCACCTCGCCACCTCCATAATAAGACCAAAATTAAATTTTTTTTTGGATTATCAACTTTTTAAAATGTTTATTTACATATTTTCCAGATTCTCCAACAGGATTGAACTATTTGGTTAAAAATTCGTCATTTTGGATGGAAAATTTATCTTCTTGCGGGAACATTCGATTTTTGTTGAAAAATTAAACTATTCATTTCAAAATTTAACTCTTTTTTGAATTTTTTTGTGAAAAAAATAATTTTTTCATCTAAAAATGTAATTATTTCATTTTTGGTCGAAATTTTTTCTTTTGACTACGAATTAAACTATTTTGTTAAAAATTCGCCTTTCTTATTTAAACTCAACTGATTGAACATTCGTCTTTCTTTAGTTGAAAATTAGTTTTAGAACTTAAAATTTAACAAGGAATCTGTATTATCATCAGAGAATGACATACATTTTTAAAGTCTTTTCAGACTAGATGGACATATGAATGAAAATAATTTTTAACTAATATGTCCATCTAGTCTGAAAAGACGTCAAAAATTTCTGTTATTCTCTGATGATAATACAGATTCTTTGAAAAATTTACTAGCTGGCAAAATATTGCGTGTATTTTCTGAAAAAAAAGTTTCTTCTCTTGATCTCTCTAGTAGCTTAATGGGAAATCACCCGACCGGCAATCGGAAGTTCTGAGGTTCGATTCCCAGCGGAGCGAAAGGAGATCTTTTCTCAGAAAAAAAAAATTAATTTAAATTTGACGTTCCTATTTTTGGTTAAAAATGATATTTTGTAGTTAGAAATTAAACTATTTCGTTGAAAATTCACATTTTCTTTTCGAATTTTTTTTTGTTCAGTTTTAAAGGTAACTGTTTCTAAAAAATTTGACTTTTCAGTTTTAAATCTTAACTATTTTGTTAAAAATTACTCTTCTTTGTTGAAAATTGATCTACTTGTTTGAGGATCCAACTATTTTGTTAAAAATTAGTCTTTTTTGTTAGATTCAACTGGTTGATATTTGCTGTTTTGTTGCTGAAAAAAAATGTTTTAAACTGAAATTCTAATTATTTTATTATTGGTTGAAAATTGATCTTTTTTAGTCGAAAATTCGACCATTTGGTTAGAAATTCGTGTATTTTGTTGAAAACTCGTCTTTTGGTATGAAAATTCACCTTTATGGTAGAAAAGTCATCTTTCTTGGTTGAAAATTAACTTTTTTGTGGAACATTCAACTATCATCGAAAAAGTTCCTCTTGTTGGCTTCAAAATTTAACTAATTGGTTTATTTGATTTAAATAATTATAAACACAAATTTTTTTGATGACAGTTGGATTTCCAACAAAACAGTTGAATTTTCGACCAAGGAAGATGAAGTTAATAAAATAGTTGAATTTTCAACCAAGAAGATTAATTTTCTACCAAAAGATGAATTTTCAACAAAGAAGAAAGGAAAGACGATTTTCCAACAAAATACATAAATTTTTAACTAAAAAAGATGATTTTACAAACCAAAAATGGAATCATATTTCCAGTTGAACAAATAATTTTTTAACTAAAAAGAAGAACGAATTTTTAATAAATCAGTTAAATTTTCAACAAAATAATTAAACTATCAACCGAGTAGTTAAAATTTAACCAAATTTTTAACCTATAGGTTCAAAACGTGGAAATTTGGTTCAATTTCAACTATTTCGTTGAAAGTTTAATTATTTTGTTGAAAATTGAACTATTTTGTTAAATTCAAAGTTCATGTAAAAAATTCAACTGTTTTGTTAGAAATTCGTTCTTTTTCATGGTAAAAGTTCCATTGGAGAACGAATCCGAAAAAATTTCTACATTTCGTTCGATCCAAATGGGTTAAAAATTAATCCGACTCAATCCGGTTCCATCCGAATTTCAAATCCAAACCAAATTTTTAATCCAAAAGAATCCGAACTCGGATTGACCTAAACCGATTTCCAATCTGAATGAACCCGAATGAATTCGAGATCGGATTGAATTGGATTCATTCGGATTGAAAATCGATTCAGGTCAATCCGAGTTCGGATTCATTCGGATTGGAAATTTGGTTCGGATTTAGTCGGATTAATTTTTAACCGATTTAGATCGAACGAAATGTAAAATTTTTTCGGATCGGTTCGGATTAACTCGGACTGGTTCGGATACAGATTCCGGAATGATTCGGATGACTTCGGATTGGTCAGGAATGAATTCCTATCCGAAACTTTCGCCAGGGGCGGGGAAAAATATAAAACGCGATCGTAGGAATATTTTGTTCGTCATTTGGCGTACTACTAACAAACGTACATAGAATTTTCAAATCTTCAAAAAAAGTGGTCTCAAAAATTTTCAAAATGTGCTCACTTTTTGAATTTTCATCCAAAATAGCTGGTTAACGAACTCGTTCTTTCTTTTTAGGCCATAAAAAAGTGTGCCAAAGCTCAATCAAATCTGATCATTTTTTCGAAAGTTATCGTGGCTACAGACAGACAGACTACAGACAGACACCTTGGTAAAAATCGTTTTTTCTAGCTCAGGGGGTCTCAAAAGGTGGAGATTTTATGAAAACCGACTATGTCAAATTTTACATAAAACCAATACCTTCTCATTAGAATGAGAATGTAAAAATTAATTCTCAACCAAAAAAGAAAAATAATTTCAAGCAAAATAGTGAAATTTTGTAATCAAAGATATTAATTTTCAACCAAAATGATGATTCTTAAAATATAAATTTTTCATGAAAAGAGTTCAAAATTTAACCAAAGAGTGGAATTTTCAACCAAAAGGTTTATTTTGCAATCAAGAAGATTAACTTTTTACTAAAAAAGATTAATTATCAACAAAATATATGAATTTTTAGTAAGTACTTGAATTTTTAACTAAAAAATATGAATTGTGAACCAAAAATCGAATAGATAAATTTTCAGTTGAAAACATTAATTTTGAACATAAGAGAAGAATCTTCAACCAAGAAAAAAAATGAGTTTTTAACCAAGTCATTCAACTTTTAACCCAGTAGTTGAATTTTTGACCAAAATCGATGATTTTCCAAAAAAACTGTTGCATTTCAAAAAAAAAAATGAATCTTCAACCAAATAATAGAATTTTCAACCAAACGAGATGAATTCCGAACCAAAAATATAATGGTAGACTTTGCAAAAAAAAAAAAAAATTAACTTTCAACCAAGAATAGTTGGATTTTCTTATTGTTTTCTATTAGTTCAATTCAAATTTAAGCAGAACTACAAGAAAAAG
Source organism: Andricus curvator (assembly GCA_932195095.1). NCBI lineage: Eukaryota > Metazoa > Arthropoda > Insecta > Hymenoptera > Cynipidae > Andricus > Andricus curvator. The sequence continues at coordinate 14,379 of CAKNYM010048705.1, forward strand.
GTAACTTTTTTTTAATCATGAAAAAAATATAATTCTGTAAAAAAGGGGAAAAGAGTTTTTAAACAAACTTTGTAACCTAAGAGATAAATTTTTAACTGAAATGATGAATCTTCTACCAAAAAATTAATTTTTAACAAAGTTGTTAAATTTTCAACTGAAAAAGATGAATTTTGAACCAAAAATATAATAGTTCAAGTTGCAACCAAAATAATTAATTTTCAACAACAAAAAAGGCATTTTCAACCAAAAATCTAATAGTTAAATTTTTAGATGAACAAATTATTTTTCAAATGTTAGATCTCAGAACAGGGGAAATAAGGTCATTTTTTAGGAAAATAGAATCACAGGGAAAATCTTTTGAGTAAAATTAATGCATGGCTACCACATTGAATTCAATATGGAACGCAATTTTCAAATTTAATTTTCAAACAAAAACAATTGATTTTCTATCAAAAGAGATGAATTTTCAACAAAATTGTTAAATTTTTAACTAGAGAGATTAATTTTCTACCGAAAAAGTCAAATTTTCAACAAAATAAATGAATTTTCAACCAAAAATGTAATAGGTAAATTTGTAGATAAAAAATTATTTTTCAAATGCTAGCTCTCAAAACAGGGGAAATAGGGTTATTTTTTAGGTAAATAGAATAATAGGGAAAAAACTTTTAAATAAAATTAATGTATAGCAATTATGTTGAATTCAATATAAAAGGCAATTTTCAAATTCAATTTTCAAACAAAAACAATTAATTTTCTATCAAAAGAGATGAATTTTCAACAAAATTGTTAAATTTTCAACTAAAGAGATTAATTTTCAAACAAGAATAGATGGATTTTCAATTTAAATTTAAATTAATGCAAAACAATAAGAAAAAAATAACGTTTCTTGAAAACAGGAAAAAAATAATCCTGCAAAAAAGGGGAAAAGAGTTTATGAACGGTCTCTAATTTTTCAAGTTAATCTGCTATTTAATTCACATTATATTAATGTCAAGTAGTTGAATTTTCAAACTAAAAAAAATAAATTCTCGAGGAAAAATGTAATAGTTAATATTTTAACCAAAAAATAGAAGGCATTTTCAAAAAAATAGTAAAATTTGTAACCAAAGAGATAAATTTTTAACTGAAATGATGAATCTTCTACCAAAAAATTAATTTTTAACAAAGTAGTTAAATTTTCAACTAGAAAATGTGAATTTTGAACCAAAAATATAATAGATCAAGTTGCAACCAAAATAATAAATTTTTAACAACAAAAAAAGGAGTTTTCAGCAAAATTGTTAAATTTTCAACTAAAGAGATTAATTTTCTACCAACAATGTCAAATTTTCAACAAAAAATTTAATAGTTAAATTTTTAGATAAAAAAATTATTTGTTAAATGCTATCTCTCAAAACAGGGGAAATAGGGTCATTTTTCAAGAAAATAGAATAATAGGGAAAAATCTTTCAAATAAAATTGATGTATAGCTACCATATTGAGTTCAATATGAAACACAATTTTTAAAATCAATTTTCAAACAACAAAAAAACCCAGTTTTCTATCAAAAGACATGCATTTTTGACGAAATCGTTAAGCTTTCAAGTCAAAAAGTTAAAAAAAAGTTAACTTTTAAACCCGAAAAGATGAATTTGCCACAAAAAAGTTATTTTTCAGCCAAAAGAGAAGAATGTTCAACAAACAAACAAATTAATTTTAGACCAAACAGTTGCATTCTCAACCAAATAGTTGAACTTTCAAGTAAAATAGACGAATTAAAAAAAAATAGTTGAATTTTCTACCAAATGGTCGAATTTTCCAACAAAAGAAAATCATCTTCAACCTACTCATTTATGTATTAAAAAAAAAGATAGGGTCAGCTTGAGTGTCACATAACACTTTGAGGGGTTGGGGGGGGGGGGCACCGAAATTTTACAAATTGTCACAAGAGAAAGTGGTTAGTCAAAATTCACTGAAAATAGCGTCACGAAATATTTGGACACTCCCTAATTGATACATCTTTATACTGAGTAATAATTAATTTCTCTTGGAGATCGGCGTGAATTTGTAGGAACAGGACATTGGCACGATGCGATGAGATGGAAAGCCGCGAAACGAGCTCGAAACCGGGAATAACCAACCAGGGGACGATATTTATAAGCAACAAATGACAAAGGTGACAAGGCGAGAAAACCGTGCGACGTTCCGAATTTATGTTTCGCCGTCAAACGAATAGCTTGCGTACTTCTTGCGAGCACAGTGAGGATGTCTCAAAATACTTGAGGTACGACTTGTACGAGCTTGCGAGTTTATTCTCGCTCCCTTGTTGATGGACCGTTTACATGGATCATCGGCATCATCGACATTCCCTTCCTTCACCTAAAAACTATATAAAACAGCAATTTTCATTCCATTTTCTGTATAAAATATTTCTTTTATACAATTTATTATTTATTGTTGATGATACAATTTATCTGTTCTGTAAGGTAGCGACACCTGAACATACCAAGAAAAGGACAGGAGCAAGGTGAACGCGGTTGGTATGCATTTTCTCCGGAATGTGTGTGGTAAAACGCTAATGGACAATGTCAGTAATAAGTGGATCTTCAAAGAATGTGGTGTAAAGGAAACACTGTTTTACAAGTGTTAAATGAATCTGTTGAGATAGTTCCAGTATCTTGAACAAATGGAGAGGGAAAGCTTGACAAAGCAAGTCTATTGAGGTATAATTCTGTATTTGCACCCACTGTGCTGTAAGGTAGCGAGACCTGGGCATACGAAGAAAAGGATACGAGTGAGGAGAACGCGGTTTGTATGCATTTTCTGCGGAATATGTGTGGTAAAACGCTAATGGACAAAATTAGTAATAAGTGGATCCTCAAAGAATGTGGTGTAAAGGAAACACTGTTTTACTAGTGTTAAAAGAATCTGTTGAGATGGTTCAAGTATGTGAAGCAAATTCAGAGGGAATGTTTGACGAAGCAAGTATATTCAGGTATAATTCTGTACTTGCACCCACTGTGCTGTACGGTAGCGAGACCTGGACATACCAAGAAAAGGATAGGGGTGAGGAGAACGCGGTTTGTATGCATTTTCTGCATAATATGTGTGGTAAAACGCTAATGGACAAATTCAGTAATAAGTGGATCCTCAAAGAATGTGGTGTAAAGAAAACACTGTTTGACAAGTGTTAAAGAAATCTCTTGAGATGATACGGGCATTTTGAACGAATGATGAGTAAACGTTTGACGAAACAAGCATGTTTAGGTATAATTATGTTCTTGCACCCACTGTGCTGTACAGTAGCGAGCCCTGGGCATACCAAGAAAAGGATATGAGTGAGGTGAACGCGGTTTCTATGCAATTTCTGATGAATATGTGTGGTAAAACGCTAATGGACAATGTCAGTAATAAGTGGATCCTCAAAGAATGTGGTGTAAAGGAAACACTGTCTTACAAGTGTTAAATGAATCTGTTGAGATGGTTCTAGTATGTTAAGCAAATGGAGAGGGAATGTTTGACAAAGCAAGTATATTTAGGTATAATCCTGTACTTGCACCCACTGTTCTGTACAGTAGCGAGACCTGGGCATACCAAGAAAAGGATATCAGTGAGGTGAACGCGGTTTGTATGCATTTTCTGAGGAATATGTGTGGTAAAACGCTAATGGGCAAAGACAGTAATAAGTGGATTCTCAAAGAATGTGGTGTAGAGAAAACACTGTTTGGCCAGTGTTAAAGAAATCTGTTGAGATTATTCGGGTATGTTGAACGAATGATGAGAGAACGTTTGACGAAGCAAGCATGTTTAGGTATAATTCTGTTCTTGCACCCACTGTGCTGTATGAGAGCGAGACCTGGGCATACCAAGGAAATGATAGGAGTAAAGTTAACGCGGTTGGCATACCATTACTGCAGAACATATGCGGTAAAACTCTAAAGGACAAAGTCCGTAATGAAAAGGTCCTCAAAGAATGTGGTTTAAATAAAATACTATTAAGAGTAAAATATATCTGTTCAGATGGTTTGGAGCATGTGATGACAATGCGTGAATAAGACACTACAGCGACCAAATGTAAAGAGCCACAGAAGCACAAGAACTTGCATAAAAAGATGTATGGATGTAGAGGAAGCAAAAGTTTTATGCCGAAAATTCAATAATTCAATAATAGCCTGAAACTAACAATCTTGGTTACTCATTGGCCCATGTGGAGAGCTTTGCTTAGTGGTTGAGTTTGGAGATTATCTGTCAGTTTGTGTATTTTTGTATGAACTCTGACGTATGATGACTTTGTGAAGCTCTCCGCCTGAGGTGATTGCTAGAGACCAATTTTTGTTCAAAATAACAGATTTCCTGCAAAAAACGTTAATGTAACCTGAACTGATTGAAAATTAAAAATCTTTTCTAAATATGATGATTTTTGTTTGAAAATACCAATTTTCAATCTAAAATGCCACTATAACTTAAAATTCTTCAAAAATTATAAGCCTTCTTTGAAATCTACTAATTTTTTTATTTAAAAAATATATATATTCGTGGTGTAAAACGCTAAAATAACCAAAAATTTTTGAAAATTAGGAATCTTGATGATGAATTTTGTTTAATTATGCTAATTTTCGACAAAAAAACAAGAACAAACTAAAAATTTCAGAAATGTCTTCTTCGCCACTTGATGATTTAAAATTTTTTGTCAAAAATACTCATTCCAGCGAAAATCACGGACATAAAACATGTATAATATTTCCAATGATTTATTAGATATTTTCTCTCTCTCAATTCACCTACGGTTTTCTATGACTTTTCTCATTAAAAAGCATTGTTTGTAAATTTCATTTTCAACATTTCAAATTTGAGATATTTAAAAAAACTTCAAGTAATGAAAAGCCAATCAGATTTTCAACAACAATGTTTGTGAGATTTTTTAAAAATATTGTTACACCACTGTTTTTTTAGGTAGGATCCTTATTTGAGAAGCAAGAAAACAACACGTGATAATTCAATTTAAAAAAAAAATTGTGATTTTTTTTGTATGCTTGAAATATCACTAACTCGATTTACAATATACTTTAGTTGACAAAAAAAAGTTCTTTTTGGCTCTTGGACAGATTATAATAACCAATTTCGAATTTCATTTTCATCAACGGTTTTCAAGCCACAACATACCCTTAAATATTGAGAAATGAAGTCAAGTGGATTTATCACGTTTCTTTCGCTTACTCCTCATTTATTCTAATCAGACTTTCCGTGAAACTGCTCATTAATGCTTTCGTAGCCAAACGTCAAAGAATTAAGAATTGATCATCACATACCCTGGCTACCAGAAAATGAATGACAAAATCTTTTATAAAATCATGTTAGATTTTGGAAACAAGGGTAAAGAGGGTAAAAGGAGATGAAGATACACGTAGATGCTGGACGAAGGGAGGAAAAACGACGAGATCAATCTTGTGGGTAAAAGAGTGATGAGGGAAGAGAAGGGAAGGAATACGAAAAGAAGAAGGAAGCGAAGAAAGAGTAGGAGGAGACCATGCTGGGCTACAAGCTGTCGGATGGCGATAGCATCGACTATCGGACCCTAGGATCGCTCGAAGAGGTTTTCCATGTTCTTCTCTTCGTTATACGATCTTGTACGAGGCGCTCGTGTACCAAGGGATGGTGTCCAGGTAACAAACACCCCCAATTATGTCAGCCTGAATTAGTAGTGCCCGAAGACTGTTTTGGGCCCTAACGAGCCGACTTGGTTCTTCCGTGTCTAGCCTATTCTTGAAAAAACGATTTTTCATCTAACACAGTAGCCGATATTCGAAGCCGATTTCCGTATCTAAACAACTTCAGGAAACGTCGATTTTCCATTAGAGTGAGATTTACGATTTGGAGATACAAGCATTGATCCTTGCTCGGATCCTTGCTTTTTGGGATTCAAATATGCACAGCGCTCTTCAACCAATCAGAGATATGATGATAATGTCAACAAAATCCGGCTACGTTAGTTTATTTGTATGCATTTCAGGCTTGAGAAAATGAAAACACGAAAATTGCAGCTGATCCTGTACCCGAAATATCTTCAAATCTTTTCAGTTTTTTAATGATATTTAGTACGATGGACATGCACGTCAAATGATTATTATTTGAATCAAAATTATATGTGTATGCATTTCAAACTCAGAAATCGCTGAAATCCTATCCACTGGTACCATTATTGATAGCTGAAAAATAACTATATTATGGTAAATGTTAAAATGAGTTTAAAATTTGAGCTAAGCCATCCCAGAATAGATGGTTGCCATGTCCTTGTAATATGTGCTTCGCATGTTTTCTTTCTTTCTATAGAGCATAGACCAAAGCATATCATAGTCTCTTTTCAAATCTCTTAAAGTTTTTAAAGCAATGCACTCACAGACACTTTCTGGAATTTCTGTATGACTTCTACTAACAACATCGTTCTACTCATTATTACATAAGTTACAGAACATTAAGGACAGGGATGCATTGATGTTGCAGTTTGCATGTCGTTAACATTTAGTAAAAGTTTAAAGTCTGAAACAAGCTTGAAGGGAATGTTGTTGAGTTTAGTCAATTTGAATAAAGATCAATCCTTTCATATGTTTCTTTTACGTGAGAAAAAAAAAAAAACTTCTTTTACTGTTCATAGAATTATCAACCTCTGAACACTTGTTAACTTTCCTTTCTTATCAGTACTATAGGCTTCTCATTTTCATAGGAAAATTTGAATCTGTTTCTAGATCTGAGTCATCAGCACCATAATCTCATTCGGATGAATAGTTTTCTGTGAGAACCGTCATACAGATTTTGAAAAACACCTTGACCACGATCAACCATTGCTTTGACGTTATTGCGGATTACAATTCGCTCTTTCAAAATAGCTTCCAACATTTCCTCAGTATTTGTCCAAACAACAGGTCTTCTTTCTTTTAGCGTCGCCTTTTCTCTGTCAAATTAAAAAATGCCATCTTCATAAACCTCTTATAGTGTTTTTGATTTTTAATAAAAAAATTCCATATAATATACAGGTACAAACTTTTTACCCATAGAACTAATCAGAAAGTTTGCCATTTTTTACATCTCGTCATTCATCTGATTGGATGATGCACGAACTTAATTCTGTATCTCGATAGTCACTAGTACAGTAAACGGTTGTTGTCTTGTTCTCGCTCAGCGTATCATTTTTTTTTTTATTAAAGGTAACGACTTCATCAATATAGATAGATACTTCACGTATGTGATTTCTGCCTTTCTCCACTTCTAATTCGAAATTCGAATCCTTCTGTTCAGCATACATAAAAATTAAATGCATTGCTTTTGGCTCTGGATTCTTTCCATAACTTTGTCTTCATAATTCGGCATAGTTGGTAAAGTTGCTTAGAAGTTTTCTTTCATATCTACGATTGGTTAAAGAGCACTGTGTATGAAAGCTTCATAATTTGGAACGTGGGTTTGTATTTGTCTCAGGAATAAGCCCTGTTTATTTAATTCATTTGACCTCTTTGATTTGAATAATTAATGCAAAAATTTTCCTTCATGATAATTGTCTTAATTGGTTTCATTTTCCACTTCCTGCAATAAATCCTTTTATCAAGACTCAGATAAACTGATCTTTCCTGTTTGATCTACAGGCATAGCCATCTAAGAATAGGATAACCGTTAAATATTCGTAAACCGGAAACTATTCAGAGCCAATCTGTGGACTCATTAAGAAATTTGTGCGTGACGGTGAACTATGGCGGTGGACTTGAAAGTAACTGTTAAGCATCTCCAAGGCTGAATTTCAAAAGGTAGATAACAAATACAAGCTACTTAATATGACGGGCGAATTAGATTAAACAGATCGTTAACACGTTTATTGTATTAAGTGAATATAAATGTCTTGATTTTCGTCATTCGAGACAAACATAGCGACTTATTGCTTGGTTAATTATAATTTACAGTTATATTACAAGCTTTTTCTAACACTCTTAACAATTAACTCAACAGATTTTTGTTTACATACTCAATTTGAACGTATCATTTGTGGGGGGGGGGGGGGGGTCAAAGGTTTTTCTATGTTGCCCTTGCATGGGGCGTTACTTGTCTGCATATTTCTAGAAAACAAAAGTTTAAAATATTTTATTGTAAACAGCTGTTTGTCAGCGTAATCTAGTTCTCACTGTAGTTAGTACATTAAATGAGCCGCCGGATGCAATAACCAGCTCGAAAAAAAGTATTGTCCGATCACCTCAAAAAAGAAAATTTTCAAAATCAATTATTTGAAAATTTAGAATTGTAGAGTATAAAGCAATGAAACTTTTTCCTATTGGATTTTTTTTTGAAAACGTTTATTTTTAATAATAAAAACGAAATATTGAAAAAAATGTCTCCCTGATTTAATTGAGTTTTAAAAATTAAATCGTTCTAACTCGGCCAAATATCATTGAAATGAGTTCATATTTGCAGGACATATTCAAAATACTCTTGCGATGCCTAGGAAATCAGAAAACAGTTAACAATTGCTTATTGTTCAATAATGTTCAATTGCAAAATGAGGTCAATTGGTAATTGTGTTTTCTTGGTTTCGCCGGTAAAAAGTATCTAGGTAACTTCGACTTCTAAACAACTTCCAGTGAGTGATTTGTTCAGCAATATTGGATGAATTTGTTTGGAAAATCTCATATCGATTCGTTGAAAATTTACTGAGATATTCAGATTTGGAAAAAGTACTCGACGTCTGCCCGCGCTTTTAGCTAATGCGTCGCGAGGACTGTTCTGTCTGCCCGCGCTGTCAGCGCGGGTAGACGTCGAGTATTTTTTCCAAAGCTGAATATCTCAGTAAATTTTTAACGAATCTATATGAGATTTTCCAAAAAACTTCATTCAACATTGCTGAAAAAAACATTCACTGGAAGTTGTTTAAAAGTCGAAGTTACCTAGATATCTTTTACTGGCGAAACCAAGAAAACACAATTATCAATTGACCTCATTTTGCAATTAAATATTATCAAACAATAAGCAATTGTTAACTTTTTCATGATTTTCTAGGCATCGCTAGAGTATTTTGAATATGTCCTTTTGAAAATTTTCTTTTTTTGAGACGGTTGGACAATACTTTTACGCGTTTTCGAGCGTTGGGCTGGTTATTGCATCCGACGGCTCAAATGTAAACAAATTTTATGTTACTTTATTGATAATTTTAACAGTAATACTTGTAATTTACCTAATTATATTAGTAATTCCGTGGTAACATTAGTATTCATATTCAATTTAATAATCATAAATTCATGAAATAATAATAAATGAATAAACAAACATGGGGCCATTCACAAATTACTGAAGGTACTTTTGTGAAATTTTCAACTCCCCTCTATGCAAGATACCGTGAGATTTGCTCTGCTCCCCCCCCCCCCATAAATATTACACTGATTTTATAAAATAATGGAACATATAAAAAAACATATCTACATACAAAATAAAAAATCTGATAATATAATAAACCGGGAAGCTTGATAACATTAGTTTTAGAAAATAAAATGTGAATATAACAATACGTATTTAGTTTTAAAAATGTAAAACTTTGTAATTTCATCAAAGCCTACAATATTATTTTGTTTGAAAATTGTCTTTTTATTAATTTTAATTTAATTTGGTTAATTTTGTCTTTTTTTTATAGCTGAAGACTATAGCCATTTTGGTTTAGACTAGTAGATCCAAAACCGTCATTCCAACAGAAAAAAACCGTTTCACTAGGCTAGTTGACAATATTACATCAAAACTCAATTCGCCCTTTTGGCTTCAAAATTGAAAAATTTGATTGAAATTTGTTTCTTTCTCAACAAAGAAAATTTTTTTCCTCAAATGTTCAACTTTTTTGTTGAACATTTGTCTTTTTGTTTTGAAAATTCATCTTTTTTGTAGAAATTTAATTTTTTTTTGTTAAAATTGCAGCTGTTTAAATATGAATCTGTTTCGGTTGAAAATCAACTTCGTTGTTGAAAATTTATATTTTCAAATTAAAAATTGAACTGTTCTCTAGAAAATTCATATTTTTGGCTCAAAAATGCTCAAAAATTTGTTAAAAATTGTATTTTTGGTAGAAAAATTAAATCCTCTTGGTAGAAAATTGAACTACTTTGTTGATAATTTATGCATTTTGTTGAAAAATCGTCTTCTTTCGATAAATTTAACTGTTCTTGATTTAAAATTATAATCTTTTTTGGTTAAAATATCAACTATCACATTTTTTGTTTGAAATGCATCTTTTTACGTAGAAAAATCACCTTCTTGATTGAAAGTTGAACTAGTTTTTTGAAAATTATATTTTTTTTTAGTTAACGATTCGTAATTTTAATTAAAAATTGAATTCCATTGTTGAAAATTCATTGCCTTTTGGGCAAAAATTAATTTTTTCAACTGAACATTAGGCTATTTATTTCTGGGTTGAAAATTCATATTTCCAGCTGAACAATTCAAATTTATTTGTAAATATATATTTTTTTAAATTAAATTATTTTAGGAAAATTTGGCTATTCCATTTATAGTTAAAAATAATCTATTTTATTTTAAAAGTTCAACTATTTGGATCAAAATTGATGTAATTTTTCGAAAATTCCTACTTTTTGTTTGAAAATTAATCATCTTAAATGAAAGTTTAACTATTTGGTTAAAAACTGATAAATTGTCTTAAGAATTTGTCTTTTTAGTAGAAAATTAATCTCCTTTGTTGAAAATTCATGTTTTTTTATGGAAAAGGCAACTATTTGGTTGAAAATTCACCTTTTTGTAGAAAGCTTCTCTTTTTGGCATGAATTTTGAACATTTTGGATTTATTTATTTTTTATTTTATTTGATTTATTTCATTTTCTCATTTGTAAATATTACTTGAAGTTGGTTCAAAGATAAAAATCACTTAAAAAATTTCAAAAACCACTGAAAATCGCCTAGTGATTTACAAAACAATAAAATTCTCAATGAAAAATAATTTATTTTAAATAAACTCTTGATACATGCTTTCCGAGAGTTCTTAATCAATTGCACATTATCCATCTTTCAAAAATTATTTTTAAATAACATTTTTTTTCTCTCGGAAACAATTGAGTTACTGCAAAATTAAAATGGTTTTGTTAGATACAGAGTGAAAACATTCATCGAAATCATAAACTTGAATTTGAATATAAAAATAAAAAATGTTTAGGATTGAAAAATTTTAGTTTTTTAAATAGAATGACCAAGGAATGTTTTTGTAATCCAAAAGAAAACCGGGCAAATGACTAGGAATTTTTTTCTCAGATTTTCAATAGTTGTTTTCAATAGTCAGTCAAAGTTAAAAATATTAATTTAAATTCTTTCAAAATTTAACGATATTTTTCAATTCTCTTTGTAGTGCAATAAAGAAATTTTGGTTGGACACTTCAGAAATTAATAATTCGAACTGGAAGCTTTTGAAAAAGTAAACACGTTTGAGGGTATATATATATATATAATATTTATTAAAAATATTAATTATTATATTAGATATATTATACTTTCCTTTAAAATGCAGAAAATCCACGAAAGTACTGATCATATTCGTGGGTTTCCTGCATTTTAAAAAAACTGAAAATTTATGTTTAAATGACGGCTATATATACTCATTTGTATGCATGCTATCTGATAAAAATGCTTTATGTCATCAAGACTAATCACCCATAGAACATTTAAAGGTTTAATTTTTTTTCTTTATCTTTTAAGTTTGTATCAAGGTTTGTCTCGTTTAAAAAGTACTCTCCGAAAGAGAAAAACATGCCGGAAGAGAATACACAACATTGAGAATATTCCAAAGTAATTAAGTTGTATGCTTGTTTATCATAAGCCATTTTTAACGTTTGGTCAATCTGAAAACATTCATGTTATGGTAAAAATTGTATGAATTTTTGTTTTCATTACCATCCCATACCTAGAAAATAATTTTTTAAAGAATTTCGAAATGTCTCTAAGGAAATATATCACTATTAACATTCATTATTAGTACAAGTTTTTTCATTAATCTTAGGAAGTACTAACTTTTTAAGATTTACAGGTAAAGTACAATATTTTAAATAATGTAAAATCTTTTAAATTTGATGTAGTCGAATTAAAAAAATAATAATACGTGCTTTAAAAATGAATTTTCCAAGTCTTTCCTATCTGTGTGGGTAAAAAAGATTAATTAGTGTGCAAATGATTCTATTTTTTTATTTCGAACCGGAAGATTGTAAATAAGTTATACTGGTATAGAGGTGTCGAAGCCTATTTACAAGTTTCACAATATTTTTCTTTCTGTTTCAATAAAGCATAAAATGTTGCACAATCGAATAAACTAATTCACTACACACTTCGTAATTTCCAACTATCGAGTTTGATATGGTAAGGAATATTTAAAGAAATAATATTTTTGACATCTACTGAAAATTCCCTTTATTTTTTGGATTTGTTAAAAACTGGTTTTTGGTAGTTTTTGAAAACGCAGATGTAAGCTTTTAAAACTTAAAGGCTTTTATCACAATTATTTCGTTTTTATAAAATTGATAAAAAATTAGTCAAAGTAGATGCCGTTCGCCTACAAAGAAGGGTTTCGTAACTTATTATGATGTTAAGTAAGTCGCTCAAATCTCGCCCTCCCATACTTTTTCTCCCCACACTTCAACCAACGCTTCCCGTTCCCTTTTCCAACTTCTCCCTCCTCTACTTACACTCTCCTAACTTCCCTAGCTAATACTCTACTTCCTCAGCCCTGAATTCCCCACCTCTACTCATCCGAATTACCCCATTAGCACTCCCCTCACTTCTACTTCCTTACCACTTATTTCCCGGTACTTCTTCTTTCCTAATTTCTCCTACTTTCTCACCCCACATTTGCCCTAACTTCCCCTCCTCTTATTTCCCCTCACTAACACACCCACATAACTTCGCTTACCCCTCACTTCCCCTACCACCTCACTTTGACTCACTTCTCCTAGTTCCCCTCCTCTTATCTCTCTTAGCCACACATCCCCACACTTCCCATACTTCCCCTTCCATGTACCAACGGACTACTCAACTAGCACTCTCCTCATTTTCCCTACTTACCTACCCCTCATTTCCACGCGCTACACCTCCTATAATTTTCCCTACTTTCCCACCACACATTGAGTCTAACTTCCACTCCTTATATTTTCTCTCACTAGCCTCATCAAACAACTTCCCCTACCTCCCTTATCTACTCACTTCAACTTCTTCTCTTCCCCTAATTTCTCTTTGTCCTTCCCCCATAATTTCTTTTCACTTATCATATATTATTCACGTATTAGTAACGGTGGTCAGAACGGACGTGTCGATTTTCTGCTCTCCGAAGTATTGAATTTTCGCGTGTTTTTCTTGTTCTTTTTTTGATAAAAATTTGCAAGTTGTGATTTTATGTGTTCCTGGTGCATCTGAGCAAGTTTTTTTTCCGAAACTGCTGGTTTCTTGTTGTTTCGAGATTATTCAATAACTGTAATTGATCAATTAGAGCAATGGGTGCGTGTACAGAGTGCAAGCAAGTGATTTCCAGAGTAATATTAATTTCTCATCTGGCCTGCGCAAATTTTAACATTTTGAAAAAAAACTTTGATAAACTCAAAAAGGGTCAAGCAGATTTGTTCTGCATAAAATGCAACGGGCAAAGCATCAGCGACATCTCTACGGCAGTCGATGGTAGTTCGTCTGATCTTCCTGCTATGATCAGAAATGCTGTCTTGGAAGGACAAGAGGAAGGGCTTGCGCAGTCTCAGGAGATTCTTTCCAGGATCACAGAATTTGAAAATAAGCAGCAAGCCTTTAATGATAGTCTCTTAACCTCCATTCAAACTATCAAAGCTGACATTGCTGATAACTCGAATCAAATTTCTGTACTCGAAGCTGGCTCAGAAATAGAAAAGGAAGATATGACCAAAATTAAAAAGGATGCCAATGACTTTGGAAATTCATAATTTCCCTATGAAACCCAATGAAGACCTTCTTCCGACCATGGATTCGTTAGCTAGGGCTCTTGACGTTCCCTTAACGAGGGATGATGTGGTCAAAATATATAGGATCATAAAGGCACCTGCACTTACAAAATCCTCTAACCCGCCCATCATTGTCGCGAAACTTGGTAGTCAACAACTGCGAGATAAATTCATTTAAGACGTAAGGTTTTTAGAGACTTCTCTACTGAAATACTCGGGTGGTCGAGCAAAGATAAACACCCTGTTTATCTACGTGAGGCCCCGTCATCTTTGAATAGGAAAATCAACGCCATTGCCCTGGGTCTCAGAAGAGACAAAACAATCAAATATCTGTGGATTGCGGGCGGAAAAATTTTTTGTCGCAGAGAGGATGGATCTCCACAAATTTACCTGGCTAATCTGCAGACCGTCAAGGGACTTAGATAGCAACTACTGCTTCCTAGTATCATCCCAAGTATATCTGTCAGTAAATATAATATAACTTGTCAATTAGACCGATTTCCAACTCACCAAGCATACATAATAATTTTTATTTAATAACACAAAGGTTTCTCAGTTATGCTAACTGTGCTAATGGGATTTATTATGTTCTACAAAAGCATCTGCTAAGTCAAATTAATCCTGACTATATTGTGCTTCAGAACCTCTGGAGATTCTTTTAGATTGATATCTACACTGTCACTTCAGCAACTATTTGACTCTACTTAACCCTATTTGTAATTACTTAATTTGGGCTCTGTTGGTTAGTGATCATATTATTTCTACTTGCACTATCTTTTCCTATGTGCTACCATTCTTTCAGGTAACTTGCAACTTGAAACTAACCATTTTACATTTACAATCGATATCTTAAATAATTGTCATGTTAACTTTATAACGCTTATTGCTTTTATAATCTTTACCTTTTTATGTGCCTTATTCCCTGTTTTCAATTGTAATCATGTGAACTGGATTTTGTTGGTTAACGTATTTCAGACACTTCTACATTTGACTATGCTTGAACGTTACTTATCACTGTCAAAATGGAAACCTTGAATATTTCTCACGTTAACACTCAGCCTTTACCTGTCCATTACCACAAATTTAAACATCATTTTATGTCCTGTTCCTATCATATCATAGCCGTGTCTGAGACCTGGCTTATGCCTAGCATTCCATCTAGCCTCATAGCACTTGATCATCAGACACTTTTCCGCAGAGATAGAGATGAGAGAAGAGAAGGTGGGGTCTGTCTCTACATTCATGACATCTTAAGGGGTGTACAGGTCGAAATGAGTCCTCCTGCCAATTACCCTATTGCTGAATACCTTTTTATCAAGATGTCTTCGTCTCATGACAGCATGTTGGTGGGTGTGATTCACAAACATCCTAATGCTGCCTACTGTAGGCAACTTGAGACTGACATTTTTGACCTTATACCAAATTATAATAACATTGTACTTACTGGTGACCTAAACACAAATCTTAATGCAACCAACAATTTGAATATTTAAAATCAGTAGTGTTCTCCGCCGGATTATCTATAGTTCCCCACTTCCCCACTATAACACGCACCAAACCGATCATTCTAGTACATGGATTGACATGATGATTGTTGATGATCTAGACAAGGTAATTTCTTCTACTCAATACTCAATCTCATTCCTCTCAAACCAGGACCTTATCAGCATTCAATATCAGTTCTCCTTTGATCCATCCTCTAGTATATCTCCTCTGTCTATACGCAATCTCACAAATATAAATGAAGCCCAATTTCTCGAGCACCTCTCTACTTATGATTGGAAAAGAATTTTTATTGAAAAAGGTATAAATAAAAAGGTCATTATTTGTCT
Source organism: Andricus curvator (assembly GCA_932195095.1). Classification (NCBI taxonomy): domain Eukaryota; kingdom Metazoa; phylum Arthropoda; class Insecta; order Hymenoptera; family Cynipidae; genus Andricus; species Andricus curvator. The sequence goes on from CAKNYM010048705.1 coordinate 30,163, forward strand.
AACAAAATTTGTATCTTCAGCTTTTGACAAATTTGCGGCCCTTCATACCCTTAAAGCAAAAAAGAAGTCCACTCCTTGGATTGCATCTTATATCAAAGACTTGATAAAAGAAAGAGAGAAAAAACGTGGATTGGCTAAATGTTCAAACCAAAATCAGGAATTCATACATTTAATATAATTACAATTCTATTAAAAACAGGAATAAAAATGGAAACATCTGGTTTCTCTTAAGACGACTTGGACTTATTCCTCCAAACCACTTGGCTTCTGATAACAATTTTTCCACCACAGATCTTTTAGCAGCTGTCACCACAAAATCCACACTCCTTGCAAACAGCACTCCTTCCTCGTTCGCAGTTCCCTCTACCTTTGATGGTACTAAATAATTCTTTTCTGCCATATCGCAAGAAACCCTAATTAAAAAACTCTTAGAGGTAAAATCAAATGCTCAAGGTTCTGATGGTATTTCAATTAAAATGATTCGCTCAGCTTTACCTATCATTTGTCCTATTCTCTTGCATATCTATAACGCATCTCTACAGGTGGGAATATTTCCTGATACCTCGAAAGAGGGGATTATTCGCCCTGTTCCTAAAATATCTAACCCTACCTCTCCCAAAGATTTGCGCCCGATATCCATCCTCTGTGCCTTGTCCTAAATTTTCTATTCTATTCTACCTATATCTATAATTCCTAACTGATTCCTAACTTACCTTCGCTTCCACTAGTTGCACTCCCCTCACTTTTACTTCTCTACCCTTAATTTCCCCTTCTTTCCCTTTCTTCACTTATTCTTATTTACCTCCCCTCACTTCTCTTACTCACTCGCTTTTCCTAAATTCCCTTCACTCACTTTTCCTACTTTCCCTCCCCTCATTAAGCCTCACTGTCCCTACTTTCTATTGCGCAATACCCTCGCACTTCCTCCCTCGCACTAATCCTACCTTTTTACTTTACCTTCTCCTTACTTCTCCTACCCCTCGCTTACCCTCACTTACCCTAGTTCCCCTCCCCTCACTTCCCTAACTTCTCCTCCCTTTATTTACCCTACTTCTCTTTCCTCTTCCTCACCTCCCCTCACTTCCCTTTCTCCCATTGCCCTTACTTCCTCCACTCATTTACTTATTCCACTCACGCACTTCCCTAATTTGCCTCCACTCACTTTCTCTATATGCCTTTCTCTCATTTTTCCTAACTTCCAATACATTCCATTCCCTAATACCGCTTCACATTCTCCACCCCTAAATTACTTCACCTTCTTTATTAACCTACTCCCTTACTTCCTCTACCCTGACACTAGTTCTCCACTCCTCACTTCTACTTTCCTACCCATAATTTCCCATACTTCTCTTCTCCTCACATCTCCTTCTTCCCGACCCCTCATTTGAACTCATTTCCCCTACTTCCCTTCCGGAAAAAAGCACGACGATCAAGAATGTGAAAAAATAATTGAAGGCTTTAGTACTTTTAATTGTACCATGGCCGTCTATTGTAAGATTTTACATGGCAATTACGGCCGGTTTGAATCAGAATTGTATTTCATGGCCTTCTGTAACCCCGGACTTGATTTACCGTTTCTCGTGACTGCAGATCCTGTCCGATACTTTACGTATCGCACGAGGTGCATATATGTGTATTATCGCATTTGCTCAGACTTCTCAGATAATTATTGATAATAAGACTCTCAAAAGTGAATTAGTTTGAATCTTATCGTGAGAAAAGGTGCTCTAAAGTTCGGGAAACATCATCTGAAAGATCAAATTACTTTTACTCAAGAATTAAACTAATTTTCATTGTCGTCACGGAATTCAAGAGGAGTAGTCAAATACTTTTCATAAGCTTGGGTAGTCATCCCGAAAATTCGGGTCCTCGATAGACCTCGATATGGGGAGTCGCGCCTGATTCAAATGAAACCATGGCTAGAAAGTGTAACGCAAGCCTCTGACACACGCGTTGTGTCTTATGTCACAGACCGGAGGCTTGCTTCCTTCAGTCTCTCTCTCTCTCCTTCAGTCTCTCTCTCTCTCTGTCTCTCTCTCTGCCCCCCCCCCTCTCTCTCTCTCTCGTGTCATAGACCAATTTGTTCGTTTTCCGGAAAAAGAAACTCCATAACTTTTTTTTTTTTTTTTGTTTGTCAAAGTTAAACCGTGCCCCTGAGACTTTGAAATTAACATGGGGTTTTAAATGGGAAAAGCTTGATTTTCAAACAAATGGAAAAAAGTGTTACTTGTTATCAACTTTTTGTCCACCCAGTAAGTTTCAATTTTAATTAACCACCCCCCCCCCCCCCTTCAAACCCAAAAACTGCAATATAGCATTTTTCTATTAAATTCATACTAAAAACAGTATTCTTTGGATTTGTTTGAAAAGAATTATTTTTAATTGATAAGGGACGAGTTTCCAAGTATGTTGTAAATAATTTTTAATTATTGAAACAATTATTATTTGTTTAGGAATTATATTTTTCTTAAAATCGTTGAAAATTATTGTTTTCGGGATGTAAGTGATAGATTTTATGAATGATAAGAATATGTTTTGTTCTTTATATAATTGGTCATTATTTAAACAATTTCCATTTGCTTAAACAATCTTTTCTCCCTCAAATTGTAACAAGTTATTATTCTCTGGAATTTATATCTCGAAAATAATAATTTTCCACGTCTTACAGAGAAAAATATATTTTTTACACGAATAATAATTGTTTAAACAATTGTAAATTATTTACAAAATACTTGGAAACTCATCATTTAACGATTAAAAATAATTCATGTTGAAAAAACACAAGAAATACCGTTTGTAGTATTCTGTTTCGCCTGTTTTCAAGAAATTTTTTACTTTTTCTCGTTTTTTTCGCTAAAATTAGCAATAAATTATAATAGACCGAATCCATTTCAAATCAGACAGGCAGTAAAATTCCAAATTACAGAATCGGTCGCTGATGAAATATGTTATTTATCAAAGTAAATAAGATGAAACGTATCTTAAAAAAAAAAAAAAAAAAAAAAAAAAAAAACTTTCGCGAAGTTATGACGATTTGAATTTTTAAGGATGTTTATAAAAAAATATATATATAATTTTTTTTTAAACCTGTATATCTTTTGATCTGATATATTTGAACTTTCTTTCGAGCATCTGGTAGATTTGCCGTCCTTTTTCAAAATACACTAAAAAATTTCTAAAATATTCAAAATTACCAGAAGTGCGGCAGTTTTTCTGAAAATATTCAAAGTCGATTTTCTCAAAAACCCGACCTTTTTATTACTCAAATTGTTTTGATGAATCGTTACTTATATGAGGAAGAAATCGCGTGAGTTAAATGCGTGCTAAACTATTTTTATAGTCAGGATATTTTTTTTTCTGGAAAAAAAAACTAATTTTTTTGTGGTAGAAAAAAAAACACATTCTCTAAGAAATTTCAATTCAAAATTGAAAATGCTACTCAATAAAATGAATTCTTTTTCTTTCTTGTGTTCATCTCTTCTGTTTGAAAATTCAAGTGTTTTTTTTTAAATTCGTATTTTTTTTCTTGAAAATTCCACTCCTTGGTTGAAAGTTGAACTCATTTCTTCAAAATTTATTTTTCTATTAAGGATTCATGCTTTTAGTTAAAAATTCTTCTTTGTGGTCGAAAATTCGTCTTTTTGGTAGAAAATTTTACTGTTTTGTAAAAAATTAGTTTTTTTTTATAGAAAATTAATTTTTTTTAATGAAAATTTAACCATTTTATATTTTATTTTATAATTCGTCTTTTTTGGTAGAAAATTAATCTTTTTCATTGAAAATTGAAAATTCTTTTTGGTTGAAAAGTCTACTATTAAATTTATGATTAAAAATTCATTTCTTTTCATTGAAAATTGTATTACTTCTCCTAATTAACTGTTGAAAATTAAAAAATATTTTGAAAATTCAACCCTGCAGGTTGAAAATTCAAGTGTTTTGTTAAATATTGGACTCTTCTCTACAGAAATTTAACAATTTGATAGAAAATTCAACTATTGGTTTAAAAGTCGAACCAATTCATTAAAAAATTAATTTTTCTAGTTGGAGATTCAATATTTTAGTGAAAAATGTATTGCTTTGGTTGAACATTTAAAAATTTCGTTGTTGGTTTAAAATTAATTTTTTTGACGGAAAATTTAACTATTCCATTTTTTGTTGAAAATTTATCATTTTTAGCTGAAAATTTAACTATCTGGTTTTAAATTCACTGTTTTTTTAATTCGTCCTTTTTGGTGGAAAATTTATATTTTTGACTGAAAATTCGTCTTTTTTGATAGAAAAGTTGAACATTCATCTCCTTAGTTGAAAATTGAACTAGTTTATTAAAAATTCATTTTTTGGTAAAAAATAATATTTTTAACTGCAAATTTGACTATTTGGTTGAAAATTCGATTTGTTGTTTGAGAATTAACTTTTCTGTTAATTATTCATATTTTTGGGTTGAAAATTAAACTCTTTTATAGTAAAGGTGACTACCCGCCAGGAAAATTCAAAATTTTGGTAGAAAAATCAACTCTTTTGTCAAAAATTAGTTTTCTTTTTATTAAAAATTAATTCTTCTAAATGCAAATTAACCTATTTTTATTTTTGGATTAAAATTTATCTTTTTTAATTTGAAAATTTAATTAATTGGTCGGAAATTTAGGCAATTTGTTAGAAATTATACATTCTTTTTGGTTGAAAAATCTACTATTAAATTTTTGGTTTAAAATTCATTTCTTTTTATTGAAAAATTTATAATTTGGTTTAAAAATTAATTATTTTGTTGAAAACTCAATGATTTTTTTAAAAGTCATCCCATTTGGTTAAACATTAAAGCGTTTTTAGTTCTGCATTAAATTACAAATTTAAAAATTCATGTTTTTACTTTAAGAAAGCAACTCGAAGTTTTCGTCGAAAAAATATCTTTTTTAGTAGAAAATTTAACTATTTGCTTTCAAATTCACATATTTTTTCCCAATTCGCCTTTTTTTATCTGAAATTTATATATTTCATTAAAAATTTGTCTTTTTTAACGGAAAATCATTTCTTTGTCCAAAATTCAACTGCTTTGTTTAAAATGGAACTAGTTTAACTAAAAATTCAATTTTCTTGTTGAAAAGGAAATTTTTTGTTGAAAAATTCATATTTTTGTGTTTAAAATTCAACTGTTCTGTCGAAAATTCGTATTTTTAGTTCGAAAATTCAACAACTGGGTAGAAAATTCATGTCTTTTGTTGAAAATTTGTCTTTTTTTGGTAGAAAATTAATCTTCTGAGTTAAAAATGCATTTTTTGTTAAAGATTCCCCATGTTAGTTAAAAAGTCATCTATTTTGTTAAAAATTCATCTTTTTTGGTAGAAATTTAATTTTATTGGATGAATTTTGAAGCAAGAAAATGAACTTTTCTACTAAAAATGACGTCGTTAAAAAAATAAAATAAAATATAAAACAAAATAATAAATATATAAATAAATATAAAATAAAAAAAAATTATTTATTGAAAATTAATTTTTTTAAATGAAAAATGACTTCTTTCATTGTTCGTTAAAAGTTGATCTTTTTTAATTTACAACTTCAATTATGTAGTTGAAAATTTATCTCTTTTTTGTCGAACATTAATCTCCTTAGTTGAAAATTCAACTATTTGGTTAAAAATGTACGTATTTTTTTTGAAAACACGTCTTTTTGAGTAGAAAAGTTCATTTTCTTGTTTCAAAATTCATCCAATAAAATTAAATTTCTACTAAAAAAGATGAATTTTTAACAAAATAGATGAATTTTCAACTAACATGGGGAATCTTTAACAAAAAATGCATTTTTAACCAAGAAGATTAATTTTCTACCAAAAAAGACTAATTTTCAACAAAATACATGAATTTTCTACTGAAAAAAGTAAATTTGCAACAAAAAATGGAATATTTATATTTACGGTAAAAAAATTAATTTTTAATCCTATTAAACGGATTTTCAACAAAACAGTTGAATTAGCAATCGAAGAAATGAATCTTCAATCAAGAAGATGAATTTTTCACCAAGAAGATTTAATGTTCTACCACAAAGGACGAATTTTTAACAAAATGCATGAATTTTCAAACAAATAGTTGAGGTGTAGTCCATAAAAATTCATTTTCTACCAAAAAAGACGAATTTTCAACAAAAGACAGGAATTTTCAACGCAAAAATATAAACTTTCAACCAAAAATGGAATTGTTACATTTTCAGTGAAAGAAATTAATTTTTGACCAAACAAAAAACGAATTTTCAACAAAATAGTTCAATTTTTAACAAAAAAAAAAAAGGTTTTTGAATTAAAATACCAACAAAAAAAATTTCGAAACAAAAAAATAAATTTTTAACAAAGTTGTTCCACTTTCAACTAAGTAGTTGAATTTTCAACGAAAAAAGGAACCAAAGAAGACGAATTTTGAGAAAAATTGTTTAAAATCAATCAAAAATGATTAGTTTTCAACCAAGCTAATAAAGAAAAAGTGTCATCCAAAATGTGAAATTTCATACCAAAAAGGCTAATTTTCTACAAAAAAGTTGAATTTTCAAACCGAAAATATTTATTTTCAACAAAACAGTTCATATTCGACCAAATAGTTGAATTTTCAACCGAACAAAAACGATTTTTCAACAAAATAGTTACATTTTCAACAAAAAAAAGAAGAGATTTTTGAATTAAAATGATGAATCAGCAACTAAAAAAAATAATTTAAACCAAAAAAGGTTTTTCAGTCAATGAAGAAAAAAAAAATTGAATTTTCAACCGATCAAAAATGATTTTTCTACAAAATATTAAAATTTATAACCAAAAAAATTAATTTTCATTCAAAACCGGAATAGTTAAATGTTTAGTTAAAAAATTAATTTTCAACCAATTAAAACGATTTTTGAACAAAATAGTTACATTTTCAACAACAAAAAAAGAAGAGATTTTTGAATTAAAATGATGAATCAGCAACTAAAAAAATGAATTTCTGACAAAGTAGTTCCATTTTCAACCAAGTAGTTGAATTTTCAAAGAAAAATGTAATAGTTGATGGTTGATATATCAACCAAAAAAGATTTTAATTTGAAGCCAGTTGAATTCGACCAAAAAGACGAATTTTTAACCAAGAAAGATTTTTCAGTCCATGAA
>CAKNYM010048705.1:37295-50475 GCA_932195095.1 Andricus curvator
ACCAAAGCAATTAATTTTCAATCAAAAATGGAATAGTTAAATTTTTATTTAAAAAATTTCGAATTACCAAAAAGACGAATTTTCAACCATGAAAGATTTTTCAGTCAATAAAGAAAAAAAATGGAATTTTCAACCGAACAAAAATGATTTTTCTACAAAATATTAAAATTTTTAACCAAAAACCAATTAAAACGATTTTTCTACAAAATAGTTAAATTTTCAAAAACGAAAAAAGGTTTTCAAACTAAAATGTTGAATCAGCAACCAAAAAGGTCCACGCGATAAAAATCACGAATTATCGTTTGTGGGCATGAAGAATCAGGACATAGCACAAAAAATCAAAATCCTCGAGAAGGAGAACAAAAAACCCTTTTGCGGGACATTTTGCAAAAAATCGTCTTTTACTGGACGTTTTTCAGGACATTTACCTTCGCAGGAAACATTGCTCAAATGCGGGACTGTCCTGCGAAATACAGGACGAATGGTCACTTTATCTTATTTTTGTTTTCGTAGATACACCTGTTTTGACACGATATTTGACTTCTTTATCCGAAACCGTGTTTTTCACAGCTGAAAATCACACAGCTGAGCGGAAAAGTCGGCAAAAGTCAAAAGCGATAAGTAAATAGGTAAATACTTGGATCCATTGATAAACAGTGAGTCGCACGTATTTTCCAAGGATGTCAATGGATACCCTTGATCCTTTTCAAAAGTCGAAAATCCAGGCAGCTTTTCGGGACTGCAAAACTGGGTAGGAGACTTGTTTGATGTTTGCGGTTTGCCCATTTTCGGACCGAGCAAAGCAAACTCGGATTTAAATTCGAGTCGAGTGTTGGGGAGTACTGATAAAACTCGCAACTTCGCACGTCCCATGTAAACTGAGAGATCCCTAAACCTCTTGAGTTGTAACTCCGACCGTCGCACAGTGAGAGGAAACGCATTTTTTTCGTTCACGAGTTATTTGAAATATTTTGTAATTACCTTTGAAATTTATGTTGCAGTTCGAACCAATTCGAATTAATCCGAAACTATTCAAAGCAGCTTTTCAATCCCCTTCAACCCTTCTCAATCCGTCTTTCAACCCCAAATTAAAACCCAATTTCAATACATGTCTCAACCCCAAATTCAATCTGAATAGATTCGAGGCCCACTTATCAATCCTTCTCCACTGACGTGATCAGCACGAACTCCAAACCCAAATCCACACAGAATCCATTTTTCAATCCGTGCCTCCAATCTTTCTGAATACGTGGGACTTCTTGAATTCCACCAGAATGAATCCGACTGAATCTGACATTAGTCCGAATGGATAAATGTGAATCCAAAACCAATCCGAATGAATAACACACCAATCGGAAACAAATTTTCACTCCTTCTCAGTCCGATGCCCAATCTGAATGAATCCAAGACACATCGGGAACCAATCCAAACCGAAAATTCAATTCTTTTGAATCCCTGCGTCAACATAGACTTGAATACTAACACACCCTTTAATTCTTTTCAATCCGTGCGCTCAATCCAATGAATTCGTGCGTCATCCAAAATGTCTTTCCAATCCTTCTCAATTCTTGCACGTACAACAACTTCAATCCGACTCAATCCAAATCAATAGGAACTCGCTATTCAATAATTTTCAATCCGAATGAATCTATCCCCTTCTAAAAAATCTCTAAAATTTTGACAGTTTTCACGTATTTTTTAACGTTTTCCGGAAATCTGAAAATGTATCAGATTTCGTCAATATTAATACTATTTGTTATTAATTTTTCAAGTTTTCGCATATGTCTCATCGTTTCCGAGATAATTCAAAATTTGGATTTTTTGCGTTTGAAAATCTTTTTATTGGGCTCATTTCTTGGTAGGCCAGGACCAGCCCTTGTATAAAACCCTGAAAATATTGTCAGTGTTCGTGTATCTCTCACCGTTTCCGAGATACCTCAAAATTTGGATTTTGTTTTTAATTTTGAAAACACTTTCTTCAAACAAATTTTTCTGAACTTTTGAAAATTGTAATGTGTTTAAAATATTTGTAACAAAAACATTAGGAAAACTTTAACATTTAACAGATACTTGGATTCTATGTTATATTTCTCAAAAGGAAAACATTAAATTTTGTATTTTAAAGTGTTGAAGACCTTTGTTCCATTTATTATTATTATTGAATTATTGAACATTAATTATTATTACATTTATTTAGACAACATAAATGATATTTCAACAAAAAAAGATTTTGATTTTGAATAAAAAATATAAGTGAATTCATGCCAAAAAAGAATCAAAAAAAAGCTGAATCCTCAACCGAAACAAAAAAAAACTTAATTTTTAACAGTTGCATTTTTAACCATAAGAGATTACGCTCATTCAAAAAGAGATGAATTTTCTAAAAAACAGTACAATTTTTTAACACGAAAATATGATTTTTGAACGAAATAGATGAATTTTCTACCAAAAAAGACGAATTTTCAACGAAATAGTAACATTGTCAATCAAAAAAAGATGAACAAAAAAAGATTAATTTTCAATCAGTTGCATTTTTAACCGGGAAACACAAATTTTCATCAAAATAGTGGAATCCTCAACAAAAACAGATTAATTTTCAAACCAAAAGGACGAATTTTCAACCAAATAGTTCAACTTTTGATTAAAAAAGATTTTTTAGTAATGAAAGAAAAAAAATGTCACACAAATTATTATTTCAGGGGATAAATAATTTAGAATACAAAATAAAAATTTCAAATAAACATTTCTTTTTTAAGTTTATTTGTTCATTTGTTTTTAAATTCAAATAAATATATAATTTTCTTAAGATTCTTGAGAAAATTCAAAATTTTTATTGAAGCTTTCAGATATGTCGAAAAAGTATATTTTTTTATTTATCAGGATTTTGAAAAATTCTAGGAAAAATTCGAGTCAGTTTGTAAGATATTTAGGACTTTTAGAAGTTTTTAGAACTTACTCGAACTATTCCTAAAATTTTGAAAAATCTTTCAAAATTAAAATAATTGCTCTCAAATCTTCCAGATATTTTCAAAATTTGTAGAAATATATTTAAATTTTAATAATAATTTGCAATATTTTGAAACTTTTTCAAATTTTCTTTAAAAATCAATTTTTCAAAATAAAAATTAATGAAAAATTTTCCCAGGAATCTCAAGAAATTTTTTTATTTTCTTGAAACCTCTCAAACTTCTTGAAAAGCTTCGAATTTTTTCTCGTAGTCTTCACAAATTTTAATTATGTTACAAATTTTTGCAAATATTTTCAAGTTTCGAATAATTCCTTAAAATATTTCCAAAACTTTTAAACCTTCTAAATCTCTCTTGAAATTATTCGAATTTTTCCGAAAATGTTCTCAAAATTCTGAAAAATTACCAAAATTGCATTAAAATTTTCCAGAATCTGTTATAACGATTTTGAAAATCTTTTGTAATCTTTTGAAATTTTTCTAAATATTGTCTTAAAATTAATTTTTCAAAACAAAAAATCAGTCCAAATTTTGCCATGAATTGTAAGCAAATTTTTTTATTATCGTCAAACCTTTCAAAATTCTTAAGAAATTTCAAATTTTTTCCCCCAAATATTCAAAAATTTACATTTTTTTAAACTTTTGAAATATTTCCAACTTTCCAACAAAATTAATTTAATTTTGAATATTTTAAAAATTTCGAAATGTCTTAAACTTATTCGCATTTTTTATAAATCTTTGTAATCTTGCTAATTGAAAGATTTTGCTTAAAAATCTTTCCAATCTTTTTTCGAAATTTTAGAAAATAATTGAAAATCTTTTGAAATCTTTGTCAATTTCCTCTTAAAATTTATTTTCAAAATATAAAATCAGTTTACATTTTCCCAGGAATTATATAGGAAATTTTTTTATTATCTTGAAACCTTTTATAATTCTTAAAAATCTTCTTTATTTTTTAAATCTTCAAAAATACATTCATTATTATTATTGAATAAATATTATTTAGATAACCTAACATTTCTCATAAACCTGAAGTTTGCAGACTTTTTTTTTAAATAGCAAAAAAAAATAAAAATAAAGCTTCATCCCATCACTAACTCGGGTTTCCCGACAACAATAGTTTCAAATTGTTTCGAGTAATTTCGAGATGGTTCGAGAAATAATCGAAAATGGCGTAATGCGCTTTTTAATAAATGGAAAAGAAGTCTATAGCCTTCAATTTTGCCCCGAATCGCAATTATTTTTTTACATCCCGTTTTTGTCAAATGTTCACGTTTTGAGACCCTCTGAGCATTTTCAAAATTTTTTAGACCAGTTTTTTCTAGATTTGAACATTCTATGTACCAGCTATTCGCAGAAGTCAAAAAGTCAAACAGTTTATTCTCATGACTTTTTTTAATAAAAATAAAATTATCAGACTTATAGCATTTTCAAAATTCAAAAAAACAAACGAAAATGAAAATTTTAAACCAAACAACGCACAATATGGAAAGAAAACAATAAAAAAAGAAAAACATTGCTTTTTAAAACCTCTACAAGATTATTACAACAACTTGTTGAATTTTCTTGAAAAATCGAACATACAAATTTGGATTGCACAAAAAATAATAAAAAGTTTCATTTTGCGGTAAAAATATGCAAGATGCGAACAAATATTAGAAGACAAAAAATGTGGACCTAAAAAAGATCTACAAATTTTTTATTAATCACTTTTTGATATGACGCGCAGTTTTTGTTTTAATCGTAAAAAATAACAAAAATTTTTTTTTAAATGTGGAAAAACGACACGATGTACGAAAAAATTTAAGACACAAAAGTTGTTCACCCAAAAAAGAGATACAAATTTCTTATTCATCACTTTTTGACAGAACGCGCAGTTTTTGTTTTATTCATAAAAAATAACATTTCCTACTATAAAAAGTACATGCATTTCGGCTAACTTCATGCGTAATCCCTAAACCCTATTGGTCAATTCAGTTAGCCATTGACATATAATGTGAGTCACAGCAGGTCACAGTAGAATCAGCCAATCAGCTGTCGAGAATCGGGAGCCAGATTCGATAACTCGATAATTCAAGTAGGCGCCAATTTCAAAAGTCAACATTTCTGGATTAATTATTACAATGAATTAATAAAATATTTGAAAATTAAGAATACAATCAAAAAAAAGTCGAGTTAGTTATAATTCATTGTTAGTCACTCTAAAAGTAGGGGAAAGGGAAGCAACTGTTTTCAAAATGCAAAACAAAATGAAAATTTTGAGTTATTCCGGAAATGGTGAGAGATACGCGAAAACTGACAACATTTTCAGGGTTCTCTAAGGGGTTCGATCTTCGGCAACCTCGACGTAATCCAGTAGACAGATTTTCGAAATTAGAAAAAATCCAAATTTTGAATTATCTCGACAACGGTCAGATGTACGTGAGAACTAGGTAAATTTTAAGGTTTTTGTGGAAAGGGTTTGTTTTCGAGCAACTCGAACTAACCCAATCAAAAGATTTTTAAATACCAAAAAAAATTAACATTTTGAGTTTTCATTGAAAATGATGATAACAGTAAACAGATTATAAATTTTTTTTTTAAATCTAAAATTTGAATCTTGAAATCGGTCAGAGATTTGTAAAAACTAATAATTACAAAGAACTCAAACTAACCCAATAAAAAGTTTTTAAAAATTCAACGCAATAATACAAATGAATTTTTCACAAAAAGTTGAATTTTCAAACCAAAAATATGCATTTTTCATCAAAATAATTGAATTTTCGAGAAAAAAAAAGACGAGAAGTGAATTTTCAACTTCAAATAATCAATTTTCTAACAAAAATGGAATAGCCACATTTTCAGTAAAAAAATTCATTTTCAACCAAAAAACTAATTTTCAACAAAATAGTTAAATTTTTAACTAAAGAAACTTATTTTTAACTAAAATAATGAATCTTTAACCAAAAAAAATGAATCTTCAATCCAAAAGATGAATTTTCTACAAAAAAAGATACATTTTCAACAAAATAAATGAATTTTCAAACAATCATATGAATTTTCAATCAAGAAGATTAAATGTCTATCAAAAAATATAAATTTTCGACGAAAAATATAATAGTTAAATTTTCATTAAAAAAATTAATTTTTAATTTAAAAAAGCTAATTTTTAATCACAAAAATGAATTTTCAACCAAGAATATTAATTTTTTTTAAATACATGAATTTTGAAACAAATTTTAAATTTGTAAAGGAATTTTCAACCAAAAAGGGTAATTAGTCCAGAATATCAATCTTCTTGGTAACTAATCCACCATTTTGTTTGAATATTCATTTATTTTGTTAAAAACTATAGAAATGTGTGAAGAAATTAGAAAAATTAGTTTCACCAAAAAAAAAACGATTTTTCAACAAAATAGTTGAATTTTTAAGCAAAAACGATATTTTTTAATTAAAATAATGAATCTTCAACAACAAAAAATGAATTTTTAACCCAATAGTTGAATTTTCAATTGAAAGAAAGGATTTTGTACCAAAAAAATAAATAAAAAATTTTCAACAAAATAGATGAATTTTCAACAAAACTAGAGCCTCATACGCGCGCTCCGCGCGCGACCTATTTATTTACATGTATTTATTTTATTTGGAAATGAATTTCAATAAAATACCATGAAATTAACTTTTACTTCAATAATTTTGATTTGTACAAGGCTTCGCATGGATACCATCTCACGATGGAGAATAAATAATTCTGTAAAAAATTGAGCCTATTCGTTGAAAAATAGCCAGACTCTAAATTTTGTAATCAAAATTGTTTAAATAATTAATAATTATTGTAAATTTACAAAACATAGTAAATAGTCAACGGAAAGATAATCTTAGTTGACTACGCAAACAAATTGTTCTGAATGTGTTCATGAAAATTGTTTAAATAATTAATCATTATTGTAAATTTTCAAAGTATCATAGGAAAGAGGTATTTGAAAAACATTCTTTATTGAGTCCGTGAACAAATTGAGCCTATTCTTTAAAAAATAGCCAAACACTTGATTTGTTTATCAAAATTGTTTAAATAATGATTCATTCTTTGAAATTTGCAGAGCATTATAGCAAAAAGTCACTGCAAAGATATTCTTACTTAATTCTATAAAAAATGGAGCCTATTCGTTAAAAAATAGCCAAACTCTCAGTTTTTAAATTAAAATTGTTTATATAATTGAAAATTATTGTAAGTTTAGAAAGCAACATAGATAACAGTCATCGAAAAGATATTCTTAGTTGAATTCGTAAACAAAGTGAGCCTATTTGTTGAAAAACAGCCAAACTCTGAATATGTGTATGAAAATTGTTAAAATAATTAACTATTATTGTAAATTTGCAAAGTAACCTAGGAAAGACTTATTTTTAATACATTCTTTTTGGTTCTGTAAACCAATTGAGCCAATTCGTTAAAAATAATGATATTACAAATAATATTTCTTGTAAATTTATAAAGCAACATAGAAAAGAGTAATCGGAAAGATATTCTTAGTTGACTCCGTAAACAAATTGTGCCTATTCCTTGAAAAATACCCAAACTCTGAATATATTTATGAAGACTGTTTAAATAATTAATAATTATTGTAACTGTGCAAAGTATCGTAGAAAAGAGTTATTGGCAATACATTATTGGTGATTCCGTAAACAAATTGGGCTTATTCGATGGAAAGTGGCCAAACTCTTAATTTGTTGAAATAATTGATAATTCTTGTAAGTTTGCAAAGCTTCATAGAAAAGAGTCATCGGAAGGATATTCTTAGTGAATTCTGTAAAAGAAATTTACCGTATTCGTTGAAAAATAGCCAAACTCTTTGTTTATGCAAATTGTTTCAATTATTAATAATTATTGTAAATTTACGAAGCAACATAGAAAATTTTCATCAGAAAGACATTCGTAGTTGACTTTGTAAACAAACTGTACCTATTCCTTGAAAAATAGCCAAACTCTAAATATGTTTATGAAAATTGTTAAAATAATTCATAATTATTATATATTTGCAAGCTATCGTAGAAACGAATTATTGGAAATACATTCTTTCTTGATACCCTAAACTAATTTATCCTATTCATTGAAAAAAGGCCAAAGTCCTTCTGAAAAGTTAAACAAAAATGTGAAGTTGGTTTTTAAATTAAAAAATTAACAAAATTTATTATAAAAAATCCAAACACAATTAAAAAATAAATGGTACTCCAAATTTCGAAAGTTTCAAACATTTTGAAATATAAAGGAACTATGACTAAAACGTTAAATCGAAAATGAATCTTTCAAAATACGAATAAAATATTTAAAATGTTAATTAAAAGCCTTATTTTTAAAAAATGCGTGAAAGGAATCATATATATACCGAAGTATAAATGCATATACTTCCACTAAGCTTCTTATGAAAACAAACATCTCGAGTTCAAATAAACACAGATCGCCCATCGTCGATGAGATCGCCTTATGGTTAACTAAGTAACGGTAACGGTAACTAAACGACGAATACCAACTTTCAAAGATAGGATAGTTAAATTGGCTACCGAACAAATTAATTTTTGACAAAAAAAGGGAATAGTTAAATTGTCAGCAAAAAATCTAATGTTTAGACAAAAAATTAATTGTCAACCAAAAAGATTAATTTTCTACCAAAAAACATCAATTTTTAACAAAATAAATTAATTTTTCACAAAAAAAAGTGAATTAGTCACAAAGAAGATTAAAATATTCTACCATAAAAGATAACGTTTGAGAAAAATACAGAAATTTTCAACCAAATAACTGAATTTTCAATATAAATGTTAAATAAAACATGGAATACTTAAATTTTCAATTAAAAAAGTTAATTTACAACAAAAATTTCAAAAAAATAGTTGATTTTTGACTTAAGAAGTTATCAAATCAAGATATATTGGGGCAAAAATCGTGGAACCAATGAAAAATTGACAGAATGATTTGAGCAAGAACTTATTTAAATACCTTGAAAATTCCAAATTTTTCTGTTGTTCTAAAACGTATTCATATTAAAAAATGATAATTTTTAATAGAACTAGCCAAGATTAACCGGTTGTGGGAAGCTTTGGTTCTCAAAATTATTATTTAAATGTGAATAGTGCAATGAAAATATGCAACAATGGTTATTTTTCTTTTATTGCAGAAATACCATTTTGACTGTAATTTAACAATAATCTGGAATTTTTCTCAGTTTAAACATGAACATAATTAATGGGACATTTTTCTTAATCTTGAAGATTAAAAATACAATTTTTATATTTCAAATTAATTTTTCGAAATGAATAATCCATTAAAATTTTTCTTGGAATCTTCAAAGCTCACAATTTTATTTCGGAATCAACATTTTGTTAAAAATATTTTCAAACCTTCATAAATTCTAAATTATTTTAGAAGCTCTTCAAAACTTCTTAAACTTTGAAATATGTTTTGAAATAATTCAAAACTATACTAAAATATTTGTTAATCCTGCAAGTATTAAAGAAATTATCTTAAATTCTTCATGATTCTTTTTCGACACATTTTGAAATCTTCTAAACATAAAATTAATTTTTTTAAATAAAACCTAAAACATTTTTAATTTCACCAAAAACCTCATTTTTCTCAACTCTTTGAAAGAGTGTGAAAAAGTTTACAAAATATAGTGTGGTAGAAAAATGTTAAGAATATTATTATGTCCCAATATTAAAAATAGTTTACTATTGAAATTTCCTCTTTCATCAATAATGTTTAAAAACATTCAGAAATACATTTTATTAGCATATTAACTTAATTATTTGGAAACTTTGTTTTACTAAATGGCGCAGAAAATTCTTCTTCTTTATTTCTAGATAATTACATATAAGAGCTCATTCAATATGGTCAAGGGGTTACGAATGTGATACTTTTGTCTTTTTCAAACCATTTGGTGAGAAAGTAAAGAACAGAATTTTTGCCCTAATTAATAAATAATGATTCACAATTTAAAAGTTCTCTCCTTAACTAAATTTGTAAAATAAAAATTTCTCCTTTTGAAATTGCGATTTAAAAAAATCCAGAAAATTGAAAAGAACGTACTGAAAATAGTCAACAACGGATCCATGTTCACACAATCAAGAACCTATCAGGTAGTCAACAACACTGTCTCATTTGAATTAATTTAAATTTCATTTGATACTATGAAACGCTAAAAATAAATAAGTTTTATCATTAAATGTTAGTTTTAATATATTTTCCCACAATTTATTCAAAGTTTAATCATTGTTTCACGATTATTGGGACTGTTTACACAATCAACAACCTATCAGGTAGTCAAAAACATTGAGTGCGAGATTTTTGATAATTTCGTTCCACTTTTTATTTTGGATAGGATAGGAATATTTCTTACATTTGATTGAACAAAGTCTCATTTCTAACTTCCTCACACGATCTCAAATATCAAATTCCCAAAAGACCCACATTTTTTAAATTCTCACAACATGATGCAATTCTTTTGTGAAACTTTAAACTCTATAGCCATGTAATTCTTTTTTGGAAAACCCTCAGAGGGAGTGACCAATTTGTTGTCCCTGTTCTTGTAATTTTCGACTCTCGACATATTCTCACCAGAATGAGTGATGTTTAGGTGGTAGGTTACATTTTACAAACTCGGGCGTTGGCAGGGAATCTAGTAAAAATGGTTAAAAGCTTTTGCCAGCGGGGGGTGGCTTCTTTCGAGGCGGGTGGTTGTGACTCTTATTGTGCAACCGTTTAACAGTTTCCCTTTAGTCAGGGTGGTCGATCCTGGTTTTATTTGTACCTGTAGGGACAAAAATGACAATGACACAAAAATGGAACGACAACGACTCTTTTTGCTTTTACTCTAGCCACTTTTGCGTCAATCCGTCGCCTATCTGTCGCGCCTGTTATTCCTGAACCTGTAACGAAACACCCCCAAAGACGGACATGGCTGGGTTACGTTTCAATCTTAGAGTTTAGATTTTTCTGGGACCCACTCGAGAAATTCGATATTTTTGTCAGACCTGATATTTGGATACTATCTCCATTCTACAAGCAGGGACACTTTTCAAGTGTCCTTTTCGATAAAAGTCCTAGAAATATGATATCTGGATTCTAAATCTCGTGAATGAAAATGAGGATTTCCGGTGCATGGAGTAATTTTCAAGCTGGAAAATATTATTGAGGCTTTGAAATTGAAGGTATTTCAAACTGAAAACTAGCTGTGAATTCAATTTCGAGTGTTTCCACTGTGTTGGTATTTATAATTATATGGTGCTCATTTCACGAGCACTTTGCTTCCTGGTAGCAAGTGTATTCGCTACCTCATAGAGGAAGCATTAGTTATTTGTTTCAATAATAGACAAACTAAAGTCTTCATTTTGATGAATTACAAAAACTACAAAATTACAAAATAATACAAAAAATTTTTTAAATACAAACACAAATCAGACAAATCAAATTTTTTATTCGGAATGATAATTTTTCGAGCTAGAAAAGGGAAGGGATCAGTTCTGTCGCACCCTATCCCTTTTCCAGCTTTGTGATTTCTTTACAAAAATTGTCAAAATTATTCTATTTGAAAATTTATGATCACAAAGTCTTTTCTATTCATGCGTCAACTTTGAATTATGTCGATGAAGAAAGTTTTTCTGTTTGAAACAGATGATTCAAATATTATAAATGAGCATAACTTCCTTCATCTTCAATACAGAGTATCAATATTATAGATCAATCGATTTGCCTTGAATCAACGAATCTTTCCCGATCTTGCATCAATTTTGAATCGAATTTTAAATCTCGAATGTTTCCACTTTGTTTGTATTTATAATTATACGGTGCTCATTTCACGAGCACTTTGCTTCTCGTTAGCAAATATATTTGCTTCCTCATAGAGGAAGCATTAGTGATTTTTTTGAATAATAGACAAATGAAAGTCTTCATTTTGATCAATTTATAAATAGAAATTTAGAAAAAATGCAAAATAATACAAAAATTTTTTTAAATACAGAGACAAATCAGACAAATCAAATTTTGTATTTGAAATGAAAACTTTTTCAAACTGGAAAAGGGAAGGGAAAAGTTCTGATCCCTTTCCCAGCTTTATAATTTCTGTACAAAAATTGTCAGAATTATTCTATTTCAAAATTTATGATCAAAAAGTCTTTTCTATTCATGCGTCAACTTTGAATTATGTCGATGAAAAAAGTTTTTGTGTTTGAAACAGCTGAATCAAATATTATAAATAAGCATAACTTCCTTACTCTTCAATAAAATGCATTAATATTATAGGTCAATCGATTTGACTCGAACCAACACATCTTTTCTGTTCTTGCATCAACTTTGAATTATGTTGATGAAAAAAGTTTTACTATAAAAACCCGTATTTTCGAATGCTATGCATTACCATAGCTTCCTTACTCTTCAATGAAATGTATCAACGTTATAGGTTAATCGATTCGACTTGAATAAACAAAATTTTTTTTTTTCGCATCAACTTTAAATTATGAGAATGAGAAAATTTTTACTATAGAAAAACGTATTTTCAAATTTCATGCATTACCATAGCTTTCTTACTCTTCAATAAAATGTATCAATGTTATAGGTCTATCGATTCGTCTTGAATCAACGCAACTTTTCTGTTCTTGCATCAACTTTGAATTATGTCAATGAAAAAAGTTTTACTAGAAAAAACCGATTTTCAAAATATATAAATTACGATAACTTCCCTACTCTTTAATAAAATGTATTGATATTATAGGTCAATCGATTCGTCTCGAACCAAGTAATCTTTTATATTCTTGCATCAACTTTTAATTATGTTGAAGAAAAAAGTTTTACTATAAAAACCCGTATTTTCAAATATTATGCATTACCGTAGCTTACTTACTGTTCAATAAAATATAGTGTTAATATTATAGGTCAATCGATTCGACTCGAATCAGCACATCTTTTCTGTTCTTGCATCAACTTTGAATCATGTTAATGGAAAAAGTTGTACTATAAAAATCCGGATTTCAAAATATAGAAATTACCATCACTTTCTCACTCTTTAATAAAATGTATCAATGTTATAAGTCAATCGATTCGCCTTGAATCAACACAACTTTTCTATTCTCGCATCAACTCTAAATTATGAGAAGGAGAAAATTTTTACTATAAAAATCGATTTTAAAAATATATAAGTTACAATAACTTCCCTACTCTTTCATAAAATGTATTAATATTGTAAG
>CAKNYM010048705.1:50485-77511 GCA_932195095.1 Andricus curvator
TTACAATAACTTCCCTACTCTTTCATAAAATGTATTAATATTGTAAGTCAATCGATTCGTATCGAAGCAAGAAATCTTTTGTATCCCTGCATCAACTTTGAATTATGTTGAAGAAAAAAGTTTTACTATAAAAAACCGTATTTTCAAATATTATGCATTACCATAGCTTCCTTACTCTTCAATGAAATTTATTAATATTAAAGGTCAATCGATTCGACTCAAATCAACACATCTTTTCTGTTCTTGCATCAACTTTTAATTATGTTAATGCAAAAAGTTTTACTATAAAAATCCGATTTTCAAAATATATAAATTACCATAACTTCCCTACACTTTAATAAAATGTATTGATATTATAGGTCAATCGATGCATCTCGAACCAAGGAATCTTTTATATTCTTGCATCAACTTTGGATTATGTTGCAGAAAAAAGTTTAACTATAAAAACCGTATTTTCAAATTTTATGCATTACCATAGCTTCCTTACTTTTCAATAAAATGTATCAATGTTATAGGTCTATCGATTCGTCTTGAATAAACGCAACTTTTCTGTTATTGCATCATCTCTAAATTATGAGAATGAGAACATTTTTACTATAAAAATCGATTTTAAAAATATATAAATTACAATAACTTCCCTACTCTTTCAGAAAATGTATTAATATTGTAAGTCAATCGATTCGTATCGAAGCAAGAAATCTTTTGTATCCCTGCATCAACTTTGAATTATGTTGAAGAAAAAAGTTTTACTATAAAAAACCGTATTTTCAAATATTATGCATTACCATAGCTTCCTTACTCTTCAATGAAATTTATTAATATTAAAGGTCAATCGATTCGACTCAAATCAACACATCTTTTCTGTTCTTGCATAAACTTTGAATTATTTTAATGAAAAAAGTTTTACTATAAAAAACCGATTTTCAAAATATATAAATGACCATAACTTCCCTACACTTTGATAAAATGTATTGATATTATAGGTCAATCGATGCATCTCGAACCCAGGAATCTTTTATATTCTTGCATCAACTTTTGATTATGTTGCAGAAAAAAGTTTAACTATAAAAACCGTATTTTCAAATTTTATGGATTACCATAGCTTTCTTACTCTTCTATAAAATGTATCAATGTTATAGGTCTATCGATTCGTCTTGAATCTACACAACTTTTCTGTTGTTGCATCATCTTTGAATTATGTTAATGAAAACAGTTTTACTATAAAAAACCGATTTTCAAAATATATAAATTACCATAACTTCCCTACTTTTTAATTAAATGTATTATTATTATAGGTAAAACGATTCGTCTCGAACCAAGGAATCTTTTATATTTTTGCATCAACTTTGAATTATGCTAATGAAAAAAAATTTCACTATAAAAAACCGATTTTTAAAATATTATTGAGTGCTTAAAAAAAATGCAATGAATATTTTTAGAAATCCTTCGGTCAGTTTCAAGATAATAGTGTGAAACTAAGCCCTCCAAATTTCATCAATTTATCTGCAACCGTTTTCAAGTTATCGTGTTCACAAAAAAGTGTTCCATCCACACACACACACATCCGGACAATTGCTTAGAACATTGTATTAGACATTTTTAAATTGAGGAAGGTTCAATTACATGAATTTAAAAATTTTGGAAAATGTTACCATTACAAAGCTTCCTCTATGAGAAAGCAAAATTGATGAGAGACTTCAAAAACTATGTTACGTTTTTAGGGGAAGAGATTTCTACGCAACGCTTTTTTAAAATAATGTCTATAAAATTTTACTAATTTTTCTCTGGCTGCAGCCAAGTTTTTTTTCTTCTTCTACTACTTCTGTCCCTACTTGAACTTTCAAAAGTTTTGAGGGAAAGGTGGTATTGTGTTAATCATCCCTGAATAAGATTTTTTGAAAGAGGGTGCTTGTGTCGATTTAAGTTTTGATTCTAAATGGGCTAAGTAAAGTGGGATAAGAGAAGAATAGGGGTTTGTTTGTGTTTGAAGTCTGAACAGTGCTGCCATCAGAATGACCGGCGGTCACCTGTAAAACCGGCTGGTCCACCCACGCAAACCTGTTCAATGTGACCCAAGACAATGCTGCGTACCTACATGGCGAGAGAACGGTTAACTGCGAGCGGACGACAATCTTAAGCGCACTGCTTAACAAGATAAGGTATTAAGTACGAATCCCTTAGCATACAACCACCGTCAGACAAGATAAGCTCCTCGCGTAGGTACCTACATACCAGAGTTAGGACAGGTAACGAGGAGCGAATCGTAAAGGTACAAGGTTTCTATTTCACACTTCTCCTCGAACTTCTCCTTCCTTTTCTATCCTACTCCACTCAAAATTTAAATGACTCAAAAGTGACTGATTCGCATACAATTTTGACTGATTCAAATAATGCGGACTCGAAGTCTGACAAACTAGTCCAAAGTGACCTTTCAAATCGGTCAATTCACTGACGAAGACAGTCATTTTAAGTGCTCCAATCTGTTATTTTCACTGATGAAATCAGTTATTTTGGGGTTTTGTAACCTCGGGCAGAAACCACCCTCGTACTTTTTTCTTAGGAAGTGGCAGAGGAGAGGGAGGGTAGGGTAGCATGGGCGTGAAACTGAAGAGTGAAGAAGTGAAGAAGAAGAAGCAAAGTAGGAGAGAGTAGAAGAAGCGAATGGAAGTAGAAGAGTTGAAATATAAGGGGGTAAGGGAGAAGAGGGTAGGGGAAGTAACTGAAGGGGATAAAATGGACAGTAGGGGAGGGGAGGTAGGGCATCGGATGGGAAGGAAAGTTGAAAGGGTAACTAAGGGGAACAAGAGAAGAGAGCGTAATGGGTAGGTGGTAGGGGAAGAAAGTATACTGAAGGAGAGAGAAATAGGGAAAAGGAATTAGGGGAGGAGTAGGGGAAAGGATATGGGGTGGGCGGAATAAGTAAAGAAGGGGAAGTAGTGAAAGTAGGAGAGGAGAGTTTGAGGACGTAGGGGGAGTAGAAAACTCAAATTATGAGTGGATATGGAAGTAGTGACGGGGAAGCAGGGAATGGGTTCGGTTGGAACAATAGAGGGGAGCGGATCTGAGGGGAGAATAAGTAATTAAAGGGAGGATATTAGGAGAGGGGAAAGCGAATAGAAATATAAAGAGAAGGGGATGGAAGCGGGACTAGCTAGAGATGATGGGATCTATAGTATCAGTATAGGAAGTGATTGGGAGAGAACTATGGAGGGTGAGTGAGGAGAGGGGAAGTAGAGAGACAGATGGAAGAGGAAGTACATGAGGAAAAGGAAATTGATGAAGGGAAATTGGGGCGGGGAGGGGTATAGAGGGGGATTAGAGGAGGTATGGGAGGGTAAGATAGTAGTGGAGGGGATGATAAGATAAGATAGGAACGTAACCTTTGACCATTAAATGTTAGTTTTAACATATGTCCTGACAATTTATTTTTATTTTAACCAACTTTCACAATTGCTGGGATATTTCCCTCAGTTATTTTATTTTTTCAACCTAAAATCTTGCAGCGATGTTCAGAATGTTGAAGTTGAGGCTGAAAACTCGATTTCTCAATCCGGAATGACTTCGCTTTATGTCTGGCATAACGATCAAACTGAATGTTGTGCAGGGGTGGAGTGGGATGCTTAAAAGTCAACGTCACTGTAAACGAAGAACGGTTTTATAAGCCGTATAGTGTAAAGTATAAAGTATAAAGTGTACCCTCTCTGGACGGAGGACTTCTGAATGGTGAGACGATGAACGAAACGAAAAAAGGCAGCCTTTCACTCTTTTTACGATTTGTTTACAACTCAGCCCCTTTTGCTGGGATTCCATTATGCGCCCTAGACGACACGAAGGCTATAATCCGAGTTTGATCGACGCTCAACATTGAGATCCGTTTGTGGCTTTGATGCCAGGAGACATTAGCATCATACACGAGAAGAGTTTCTCTTCCATTGGAACTGGAGAACACAAAAAAAATGTCAGCACAAGTTGCTCGAGGTGTGTATCTACCTCGTAAAAGAGGAATCATGACAAAAGGCTGTGTGGCAACAAATCCTTGTTTGGGACTTTTGATTAAGCACATTCTGTCCGTATTGTGTCAAGTTCCATAATTGCCGTCAGATGGGATTTTATGATTTAATTTTAGTTAGGGGGCTTAGTCGTATTTTGCTTCTGCGAGACTTGATGTGTCTTCAATGATTTTTTAATGATAATGACGTGGTTTCGTTCTTTTCTATAAGCGTCAAATATTTAATTCAAGAAAGATAATTCAAAACCTTCATGTTAAAAAAAACGACGTTGTTGGTCCCGAACGACGTTGTTGGTCTAAAAGAACCACTATGTTGTTTGAGTTGGCCCCTCATTTTTATTATACATTATACGCTGCAAACAGCTGACAGGTTCAGTGACTAATACTGCCTGGTTTAGTATATTATTTTGAATTTTCTTCACGGAAAAAATCTACAGTTCAAAAAGAAAAATACTGAAAAATCAAAAAAACAAAACTGAAATATGTTTGAAACAGAAAATTTTTATTTTTGAAACAGCCAACCGTATCGCCGATTTCAGCTATACTAGTAGTCTTGCGCGCGCCAAGGTGCGAGCCTATTTATTTTTTGTGTGAAAAAGAATGAACCAACAACTTATTTTTTCTATGTTATAAAAAGAGTCTTCGAAAGACATACTTAGTTGACTCCGTAAACAAATTGTGCCTATTCCTTGAAAAATAGCCAAGCTCTGTATATGTTGATGAACATTGTCTAAATAATTAATAATTATTGTAAATTTTCAAAGCATCATACATAGGAAAGAGTTATTTGAAAAACATCTTTCATTGATTTCCTAAAAAAATTGAGCCTATTCGTTGAAAAATGGCCAAACTATTAATTTGTTTATCAACATTGTTCAGATAATAATTAATTCTTTTAAATTTGCAGAGCATTATAGAAAAATGTCACCGGAAAGATATTCTTACCTAATTCTGTAAACAATTGAGCCTATTCGTTGAAAAATAGCCAAACTCTTAATTTTTCAATCGAAATTTTTTAAATAGTTAATAATTCTTGTAAATTTATGAAGCAACATAGAAAAGAGTAATCAGAAAGAAAATTATTATTATTATTATTATTATAAAATAATAATTATTTAATTCTGTTAAAATTGGGCCTACTTCTTGAAAAATAGCCAAACTCTCAATATGTTTATAAAAATTGTTTGAATGAATAATAATTATTGTAAATTTGCAAAGTGCCGTAGGAAAGAGTTATTGGAAATGAATTTTTGATGATCCAATGAAAAACTAAGCCCATTCATTGAAAAATAGCCGAACTCTTAATTTATTGAAATAATTAATAATTATTGTAAATTTTCAAAGCATCATAGAAAAAGTCATCGGAAAGATATTCTTAATGAATTCTGCAAAAAAATCGAGCCTATTCGTTGAAAAATAGCCAAATTCTGAATTTTGTATGAAAATTGTTTAAATTGTTAATAATTATTGTAAATTTACAGAGCAACATAGAAAAAAGTCATCGGAAAGTTATTCTTAGATGACTCCGTAAAGAAATTGTGCCTATTCTTCGAAAAATAGCCAAACTCTGAATATGTTTATGAAAATCGTTGAAATAATGAATAATTATTGTATATTTGCAAAGTATCGTAGAAAATAGTTATACGAATCACATTCTTTCTTGATACCCTGTACTAATTTATCCTATTCGTTGAAAAAAGGCCAAGCTCATAATTTTTTTCTGAAAATTGTTAAAATAATTAATAATTCTTGGAAATTTGCAAAGCAGCATACCAAAAAGTCATCGGAATGATATTCTTAGTTAATTCTGTAAAAAAATGTAGCCTATTTCTTTAAAAAAAGCCGAACTTTAAATTTTTTTAATGAAAACTGTTTAAATTATTATTAATTCTTGTAAATTCTCAAAGCAACATAGAAAAGAGTCATCAGAAAGACTTTTCATAGCATTACAGAAAAAAAGGTAATCGAAAAGATATTCTTGGTTAATTTTATAAAAAAAATTAGCCTATTCGTTGGATATGGCCAAAATCTGAATTTGTAAAGTAACATAGAAAAATAGACTTTGGAAAGACATACTTATTTGACTCCGTGAACAAATTGGGACTATTCCTTGAAAAATAGCTCAACCCTGGATATGTTGATAAACATGTTTGAATAATTCATAATTGTTGTAAATTTTCAAAGAATCATACATAGGAAAGAGTTATTTGAAGAACATTTTTTATTGATTCCGTAAACAAATTGAACCTACTCGTTGAAAAATGGCCAAACTCTTAATTTGTTTATAAAAATTGTTTAAATAACAATTAATTTTTTTAAATTGACAGAGTATTATAGAAAGATGTCACTGGAAACATATTATTATCTAATTCTGTAAAAAACTGGGTCTATTCGTTGAAAAATAGCCAAACTCTACATATTTTAATCAAAATTGTTTAAATAATTAATAATTATTGTAAATTCACAAAACATAGTAAAGGTTCATCGGAAAGACAATCTTATTTGACTCCGTAAACAAATTGTTCTGAATGTGTTTATGAAAATTGTTTAAATAATTAATAATTATTGCAAATTTTTAAAGTATCATACAAAAGAGCTAGTTGAAAAACATTTTTTATTGATTTCGTAAAAAAATTGAGCCTATTCCTTGAAAAATAGCCAAACTCTTGATTTCTTTATCAAATTTTCTTAAATAATGATTCATTCTTTGAAATTTGCAGAGCATTGTAGCAAAAAGTCACTGGAAAGATATTCATACTTAATTCTGCAAAAAACCTACATCCCGAGCTCAGCCTGTTTTTTGGCAGTCAAGTTTTTTTTCTTTTTTTTCAATTCGACTCTACCCGAGTAAAAATCTGATTCATTAATAATAATGGTCCAAATAAATTATGCTGAGAAGTACTATTTTAGAGACTTTCTCAAAATCGTTGGTTCGTTTAAAACTATATTTATGACAAGATTAAGGATAAATATAATTGGTTCAGTTATATATTTTTCATTTTTCTGTGTGAATTGACATTGAATCCCTGTCAATTCTTTGAACTCCTTCGTACTTTAATTCTTCGTACTCTTCTAAATTTGTTTAAATTCCTTCAATTTCCTACAAGTCTTTTGAATTCCTCGGAATTTCCTGAATTCTCTATGCTTCTTGAAGTCCTACAATTCTCTTAATTTTTTTAATTGGCATAATATTCTAAGATCCCTGAAATTCTCTAGACTTCCAAAATTCCTTCAATATCCTCAATTGCCTGAATTCCTTAAATTCTCTAAATTCCTAAAAATCTCTGTATTCCGTGAATTCTCTGAATTCCCTCAAATTCTTGAATAGCCTGATTTTCCTAAATTCAATGAATTCCTTCAATATTCAAAATTCCTTGAATTCCTCAATTGTTGATCCGAAAAAACTCTACAAATTTGTTGTTAATCATTTTTTATAAGACGCGTAGTTTTTATTTTAATCGTAACAAATAACATTAAAAATCTAAAAAATAAATTTTTTTGAAAAACGACACAAACTACGAAAAAAATGAAGAGACAAAAGTTGTTCATCAAAAAAATATCCACGAATTTGGTAAAAATTATTTTTAATGGGACGAGTCGTTTTTGGTTTAATCGTAAGAAATAACATTAAAGAAACATTACAATTTTCGGAAAAACGATACAAGATACGAAAAAAATGAATAGACAAAAATTGTTCACCAAAAAAATCGACAAATATTTCATAAATTATTTTCTAATAGGACGCGTAGTTTTGGTTTTAATCGCAAAAAAAAAACATTAAAAAGAATAAAAAATTTTGGAAAAAAGGCACAAGGTACGAAGGAAATGAATAGACAAATGTTTTTCACAAAAACAAGGTCGACAAACTTGTTATAAATTAGTTTTTGATAGGACACGTAGTTTTTATTTTTATCGTAAAAAATAATATTAAGATAAAAAATAATTTTTTTTTGAAACACGACACAAGCCACAATAAAATGTTAATTAACAAAATTGTTCGTCCATATTATATCTACAAATTTGCATTGAAATTTTTTTTTGATAGGGCGCTCATTTTTTCTAATTATAAGAACATTTTTGGAAATGACGCATTTTTCAAGGTAGCTGCGGATGAAGATTGATGCCAATCAAGAAACAAATATTGAAGTAATAATAAGAAAATTTTGAATATAAATAATATAATAGATTTGAATATAATATAGGAAAGTGCACATTTTTAACATATTTTAATCGAGTGCGAAGTACGAGATACGTTATGAGAATGTATTCGTTAAAGCCTAAGGAGTTTTAACGAAAGAGAATTCACAATCATCAAATTACAGTTGTCGATGGTTTCTTTTTTAATTTCGAAAGGTCTATGCATATATTTGGGGGAAATAGAAAGACCGAGCGCGAGATAAATATATTATCGAGCACGGCAGGCAGATTTTTTACATTTATTTTTATAAAAAGATGAAAAAAACTATTTTTCGCACGAAAATTTCAATTTTTCTTTGCTATTTTAATTGAAAATGTTGAGGTTTGTGATAGAAGAAAAAATCGCACGTGCCCGAGTTACGGTAGCCACGGCTCTGGCACATCCAAGTAAATATCAATAAAGCTTATGCGCTCGTAATGAAAGTTAAATAACAAGGCGCAACCGCCGTCGCGAAATCGACGCTAGAGCCAGTCGTAGATTTTCGTGCTGCTCGGCACTCTCAGAGGATTAATTATCGCAGCTTTTGTTTCCCGTCTGGTTCGCACAAACACTCGCGGGTTTCGTCTCGAAGAAGAGGATCACGTTGACACATGACCACTAAAATGTCTCATTTCGAGAGTTAGTCTGACTTTCTACAGCTAACAAGTCCAGAAAGTAGGAGAAAAAATCTATCCTATATTATTTTCAGGTCCTAATTACCAAGATAATTCAATTTTTATTGGGCAATTAGTACAGTTTATTGCACTTTTATGTAAAACGGAACTTCAGGAAAGCGTTAGATCCAGGTTGAAGAAGATGAACGTTTGTAATTTGGAATCACTCAAACTGGAATTGAATGGAATCGAAGATTGGAACTTTTAATTACTGAATGCGTTAAAATCAAACCTTTGAGATTCTATTGACTGAAGTCAATTTTGTTTGGTTGTTTTCAAAAAAAAAAAAATATTTATTTCTAAATTTGAAGCATTTCATATATGATTTATAATTTTAGAAAGTTCGAACTTGAATCGGTATCTCATTGCTATACTTATTAATCTGGAGCAGGCCTATGCATCGACCGTGTAGCAATTCTCTTTATTTATTAGGATGTTCACACAAAACTTTTTCTGTTCATCCTGTAACATTTTACTCTTTTTGGTCTTTATCTGTATAGTTTATTTGTATTTATTTTTCTCGAGTCTTTCTCATTATTTTCATGTCTTTAATTTTTCAATTTAAGAAATGTCACATTTTATGTCATATTTATCCTTTTGTTCCTATTACGTAAAATTAATTAGCGCTCCCTAACCTGAAATACTGTTTACAATATTAAAAGATATAACATTTTTAAATATTTGAAATTGAAATTCTTAGTTATTAAACAGTTTTAAATTGAGATTCTAAATATTGTTTCAAAGTGAAATATTTAAAATTAAAGGACAAGTTAACTTTGAAATCACCATTGAAATAGACAATTTTAAAGTGTGAAATCCAATAATTTTCAGAAAATGCACGATTGTTTTTATGAGGCTTGAAACATAAAATATTTTTCGAATGCGTTAATTTAAAAAAACTTTTTTTATTTCAATAAAAATTACGTTCAAGATGAATCCGCAATGTGTGCTCGCACTATGCCCGCACGACGTGCGACCCGCACGTCGTGCGACGCACCTGTTATGCATATGAGGACGCATCTGCGTCATCGCTTGCGTGCACGCCGTGCGACAAAATCCGCACGCGTGCGACGCGTGTGCGTCGCACTATGCGCGCATATTGCTATCTGGGTAGGGTGACCAGATTTCTGTTTCACCAAACCGGGACACATATTTCCCGACCCCCACCCCAATAAATCGCAAAATGGAAAATTTTATGTCAGAAATGTTAATTGTTAATGGTTTGTGTCAGAAATGGAACTCAAACGTTAGGGAGGGAAAACAAGGGCCTCTAAAAATTAAATTACTTCCAATGGTTTAAAAAAAGCGAGGGAGAGCCGCAAAATCGATATGGCATTAAATCTAACGTCACTCCAATATCTTTTAAATTATTTTATCTATTTATTATTGTCAATTATTCTAGGATCCTTGATCCAATTTCGAATCTTATTTTCCCCAAATCTTTTTTGTTTTTTGTTTTGACTTTTGTTTAAAATACAGGGCTCGGATCGTGCGACTTTTTGAAGAAAAATGCGACTAATCGACATTTTTCCGTTTTTCTCAGAAGTTCGCTGTACTTAGTTTCAATTTTTATCCCAATGAAATATATAAAATTGAAATTCAAAGCTAAACAAAATTGTTTTATTTTAATTGAGAACATTAAATATGGAATAATTTCTTATTAAAACTTTATTCTGAGAAAATTCTTAATTAATAGCGTTTAAAATTGAACTTAAAACTTAAATTCGAACTAATTATTAGCACCCAATAAGAAAATCCAACTATTTTTGGTTGAAAGTTTATTCGTTTTAATTAATAATTCATATTTTTTGTGGAAAATTGGTCTTTTTTGGTTCAAATTTGAACTGCTTTGTAAAAAATTTCTTTTTTTGGTTGCAGATTCATTATTTTTGTTGAAAATTGATCACATTGGTTGGAAATTTGACTATTTCGTTGAAAAATCTTTTTCCTTGTTGTAAATCAATTACTTTTACTGAAAATTTAACTTTTCCAGTTTAGATTGAAAATTTTTCTTTTTTAGATAAAAATTCAACTATTTGTTTGAAAATTAGTGTATTTTCTTCTCCTTTATTTGAAAATTCAACCATTTGGTTGAGAATTTGATTATTTTGTTCAAAAGTTATATTTTTTGGTAAAAATTTCATTTTTTTTTTAACATTCGTTTTTTTTATATTGAAAATTGTTCATTATGGATTGAAAATAATCTTTTGTATTAATATATTTTTGGGTTGAAAATTCAACTGTTTTATAGAAAATTTGTCATTTTTGATAGAAAATTAATCATCTTGGTAGAAAATTTATCTTTTGAATCGAAAATTCATTTCAGTAGGTTGGAAATTCAACTATTTGATAAGAAATTAAACAATTTTGTTTGAAAATGTAATTATTTTGTTGAAAATTCTACTCTTTGGCCGAAAATTCAACTATTTGTTGAACATTCGCCTATTTTGACAACAAATTCGTCCTTGGGCACTCATTTTTGTTGAGGCTTAATCTCTTTTATTTGAAAAATCGACCATTTGGTTGAAACTTCAATTATTTTGTTCAAAAGTTATCTTGTTTGGTCAAAAATTCAATTTTTTCAACATTCTTCTTTTAGATAGAAAATTTGTCAGTATGGATTGAAAATTAATCTTTTATATTTTCATATTTTTGGGTTGAAAATTGAACTGTTTCATAAAAAATTCGTCTTTTTGGCTTGAAAATTCAACAACTTGGTAGGAAATTAAACTGTATGGTTGAAAATTAACTTTTTTCTGGAAAATTGATTTTTTTTGGTTGGAAATTCAACTATTTTGGTTAAAAATTGATATTTCTAATTGAAGATTGACATTTCTATTTGAAAATTCAACTATTTGGTTGAAAATTCGTCTTTTTTGTAGAAAATTATCTTCTTGTTTGAAAATTAATCTATTTCAGTTGAGGATTTAACTATTTTGTTCAACATTCAACAATTCGGTAGGAAATTAAACGATTTGATTGAAAATTCTTATTTTCGGTCGAAAGTTCAACTATTTTGGTTGAAAATTGATATTTTAAATGATGAATTTTCAACAAGAAAAATTCATGTATCAAACAAGAAGGTTCATTTATTTTGTTGAAAATTTGTCTTTTTGGTAGAAATGAATATTCTTGGTTGAAAATTAATTTTGTTGTTGTTGAGTTTTTAACTATTTAGTAGTAAATTTATGTTTTCAGGTTGAAAATTCAACTTTTTTGTAGAAAATTCGTCTTTTTGGCTTGATTATTCATCTTTTCGCGTTGAAAATTATTTTTTGTTGTTGTTGAAAATTCAACTTTTCAAGTTGATGATTTAACTATCTTTTGAAAAATTCGTCTTATTGGCTTTTTAATTTATCTATTTGGTTGAAGTTCAATTTTTTTTGCGTCAAAATTCGACCATTTGGTTGAAAGTTCTCAACTATTTGGTTGTAGATGCAACTGCTTAATTGAAAATTATAATTTTTATTTAAATTCAACTATTTAATTAAAAATTAATCTTTCGGGTTTAAAAGTATGTTTTCTAATCCGTTCAACTTTCTAACTTAAAAATTCAGTCCAAATTTAAAAGAAGAGCCTAAATGACGAGTCCAGTGAGTCAGTCCAGGACGATACATGAAAAATCTAATTTTTATATTTTTTTGTTTAAATTAATATATATTTTTAAATTAATTGCAGAACACAAAGCAAATAGATATTATCGACCCCAATCCCAATAAAAAAATCTTCTTTATAATTACATACAAAAAAAGATTCGAACTCTTGAAGCTAAAATTTTTTTATTTGAAATTACAAAAACCGAACTGCAAATCAAAACACTAAAAGTGCAACTTTTTTGAATTTTAAACTTTTAAAATTAAAGCCTAATTTTTTTAAATTTAAACGCTTGATTAATAAATAATTGTTAAACTTTTATAAACTGTACAATTCAAAGATTTAAAAGAATATATAAATCCACACTATAATTTTCAATTCTCTTAATTGAAGAATGAATCAACAAATTTAGAGATTTTCAAAATTATATCTTTTTAAGCAATTTTGAGTTAGAAACATTAAAAATTGAAAGATTAAAATTTTTTTTAAACTCAACACTTTTTGAAATAGAAGTAAAATTATATTAATTTTAGGTCCTTAAAAATGAATAATTTTTCAATTGTTATTCATACAACAAACATTGTTTTGAAATATATTTCAAATGTTCTCTTAAAATTATTATTTAAATAAAAAATCCTACAAAATTTTTCCAGGAATCTTAAGAACATGTTTATATCATATTGAAACCTCTCAAAATCCTTAAACAGCTTAAAAATTTTATTTCATAATGTTAAAAAATGTACATTTTGTTTTAAATTTCGTGGAATGTTCTCAAATTTCTAATTGTTTTTAAAATTCTTTTCAAAATTCGAATTTTTTTTCGAAGGATCCTAATTTTGTCTAAAACTGTTATTAAATGCTGGAAAATTAAAAAAAAAAAGCACTCAAAATGTCGAAAATTATTTTTTGACAATTGTGGATGCCTTTTAAAATCTTTTTTAATATTCTTTTTAAATTATTTTTTAAAAATAAAAAGTTATTTTAAATTTTCCCAACAATCTTAAGAACAACTTTTTTATTATCTTCAAGCTTTTCAAAACCCTCAAAAAGCTTCAAAATTTTATTTTGAAATCTTAAAAAATTTACGTTTTGTTTCGATACTTTTTTGGAATCTTTTCAAGTTTAAAATTATGTTTGAATCTTTTTAAAACTTCTAGATATCTCTTCAACTTAATCGAATTTTCCTAAATGATTTTCGAAAAAATTGAAAAAAAAGTACTTATTATAAACTTTTTGTGAATTTAAGTATAGTAACCTCTAAAGACGACATTTTTATGAATTTTTTCAACATAAATTATTTGTAATTGATAAGTGACAAGTTTTCAAGTATTTCTTGAAAATATTTTCTAATTTATAAAATAATTATTATTTTTTAAACAATTTTTTTCCCTTCTTAGGTCGTGAAAAGTTTTCATCTTTCGGGATAAATGATGTTAAACAATTTTTCTTTGTTTAAACAATTTCGAATAATTTAAGGTTATGTTAACGTTTTTCACCGTAAACCGGTTATTTGAAACAAAAATAATTAGGTTTCAAGACATATTTACAATTGAGAACCATTTTTTATATTATATTAGCGTTTTTTGTCGAAAATTGTTATTTTGTATTTCAAAAATCATGTTTTAAATATTAAATATTACCATTTTTTTTAAATATTGTTTTAACAATTTTGGTATCGTTGCGCTTTTCGTCAGAAACTGATATTTTTAATTTAAAAAATCATACGATTTTTCAGATTATTCAGTTGAAAATTTAATTATTTTAATTATTTATTTTCCGAATTTATTTTTCGAAAATACATCATTTATGGTAGAAAAGTCATTTTTCTTCGTTGACAAAATACTTGAATTTTCAACAAAATAATTAAATTTTCAACACAATACTTGAATTTTCAAACCTAAAAATATAAATTCCCAACAAAAAGTGTCATAGTTTATATTTCAATCAAAAAAAATTAAATTTATTCAAAAAAAAAAAAAAAGTTTTTTCAAACCAAAAAGACGAATTTTCAACAAATAAAGATTTTTCACTATAGATAGAAAATTTTACATAAATTGTTGAACCTTGGAGTCAAAAGAGGAATTTTCTCTAGAAAAATTGAATTTACAAACAAAAAATATGACTTCAGCAAAAAATTATTTTTTCACGAAACTGATGCATTTTTACCCAACAAATATGAAATTTTAAACCAAGAAAATTATTTTTTTTTACCAAAAAAGGAGAATTTTCAAATAAAAAAGATCAATCTTAAAAAAATCGAAAAGTTACATTTTCAGTTAAAAAATTAATTTTAAACAAAAAAAAAGACTTTTCCACTAAACAGTTAAATTTTTAACCAAAGACATAAGCCTTCAATAAAAATAATAAATTTTTTACAATGATGTTTAACTTTTATCCAAGTAGTTGAATTTACAGTTTGAGAAAAATAATTTTCAACAAAATAGTTAAAGTTTCAAACAAAGAGATGAATTTTCAACTAAAAATATAACTCTTTAAAAAAATGATTTCTTAACAAAGTGATTCAACCAAATCTTTCAGATAAAATAGTTGAATACTCAAGCAAAGAAGAAGAATTTTTAACCAAAAAGTTGCATTTTCATAAAAAAAAAGAAATTTCTACCAAAGGGGATGAATTTATAAATCAAAAAGATAAATTTAAAAAAAATAGTTGAATTTTCTGTTAAAAAAGATTTGAATTGACTTTTCACGATCAAAATATGAATTTTTAATCCAAAAAGACGAATTTTTACCCATAATGGATGACTTTTCAACCAAATTGTTGAATTCTCTACCCAATAGGATGCATTTTTTCAAAAAAGATGAAATTTCTCCTAAAACATATTAATTTTTATTTAAAAAGAAAACAAATTTTTAAAAAATAGTTGAATTTTCATCCAGAAAAGATTCCAGTTGACTTTTTAACACCAAAATATGAATTTTAAACAAAAAGTAAATTTTCTACAAAATAGTTAAATTTTCAACAAAACAGTAGAATTTTCAACCGAAAGTATGACTTTTTAACACAATAGTTTTATTTTTAACCAAAAATTTTTACCAAGCATTTTTATCCAACAAATATGAAATTTCTCTTAAAACAGATGAATTTTGAATAAAAAATTAAAAATTTCAAAAAAATAGTTGAATTTTCATCCAGAAAAGATTTTAGTTCTCTTTTCAACACTAAAATAATTAATTTAACCAAAAAGTAAATTTTCTACAAAATAGTTAAATTTTTAATAAAACAGCAGAATTTTCTACCAAAAAGTATGACTTTTTAACACAATAGTTTTACTGTTAACCAAACAGTTGCATTTTTATCCAACAAATATGAAATTTCTCTTAAAACAGATGAATTTTGAGTTAAAAAATAAAATATTTCAAAAAAATAGTAGAATTTTCATCCAGAAAAGATTTCAGTTCTCTTTTCAACACTAAAATATTAAATTTAACCAAAAAGTAAATTTTGTACAAAATAGTTAAATTTTTAATAAAACAGCAAAATTTTCAACCAAAAAGTATGAATTTTCAACAATATTGTTAAATTTTCAACCAAACAGTTGCATTTTTGTCCAAGAAAAATGAAAATTCTACTAAAACAGGTGAATTTTCAAATGAAAAAGACAAATTTTCCCAAAAAGAGTTGAATTTTCATCCAAAGGGATTTTAATAGACTTTTCTACAGAAAAATACAAATTTTAAACAAAAAGTAAGGTTTCAAGGAAATAGTTGAATTTTCAAAAATACAGTTGCATTTTTGTCCAATAAAACTGCAATATTTCTACTAAAAAAAGATTAACTTTTAAATTAAAAAGATGAATTTTCAGGAAAAATATTTTTGATCCAAAAAATATTTCAGTTGACTCATCAGCAACAAAATATGAATTTTAAACAAAAGGTTAATATTATACGAAAATAGTTGAATTTTTAACCCAAAAAGACGAATTTTTAACAAAACAGTTGAATTTGCAAAAAAAATGATGTCTCTTCAAGAAAATTGTTAAATTTTCAACCAAATAATAAAATTGATAACTAAAAAGATAATCTTCAGGAGAAAGTTTTTGCGAATTTTCAAAAATTACGTACATGAGTGTCCTGGCATACTACTCTAGCTTCCTTCACGTCCATGCATTTTTTCATGCAGGCTCAAGTGTTTCTATACTTAAATACAGAATTTCTTTTTGGGTTTTGTGAGCAGCTTGAAAATCTCCCTTAGTTAATAATTCCTCTTGTAGAATATTTGAGAACACGTTTCGAAAATGCAAGAGAGGAACCATTGCTGCTTGGGAAGAAAAGTTTTTTAATGCCACAGGATCCGACGAGCCTCAGCCTATAACGTTATTATTTCTTTCCCCTAGCATTCAACGTAAACCAATGTAATACATAATGTAGGTAAATATACAGACCGAGAGTACATACGATGACGGTCACGGTGGTGGCCACCCTGATGTTCCAACTGCTACATTGTATAGTACCATACGAATCCCTTTTGTCCCATTGTCATTATTCTTTCTCACACGCGTTGTTATTACAGCAAACGCAGTTACCAGCTTCTCTCTAGTTTCGCTTCAAAAGGACGAAGTACCTTGGTTTCCGTAATTGCACATTTTTTGTGCCACATCTTAATCTACTTATACTACACAACCATTGCTTACAAATCCTTACACTTCTAAACGATTTCCGTTTCCTTTTTCTTTCACTTCTCTTCTAACTCAACCTTGCTATTTTTCCCACTCACTCCATCATTCTTTCTTACTCGTTCCTCTAACTTCCTCAAATTCTTTCATTCACTCCTTACTCAATCCATACTCACCTGATACCTTTACCACATTCTCTTGTGAGCTTCCTTTATCTTTTGGTCCTTTCCTAGACCCTTCTCATTCATGCTCCCACGTTTCCTCTTCCCATTCACAGATTCTGCACTTTCTGTTCTCTTTATTTTCACATCGTTTCCCAACATAAATCTTGCTATTCTGGTCCATCTTCTCTCTCCCCATCTACCTACTTTGGTACTTCTTCTTTCTTTATCATCTTATACAAGTTATTATATTTTGATTCCTTAATCATCTCCCATCTTTCTATTATTTGTACTTCCCTCTTTTCTCCAAGAGTTCATATACTACAGTCCCATCTCGTACCTATTCCTAAAGAACTTCCTTCTTTCTTCTTCTCATCTTGTTGAATGTGTCGCACTTCCTCTCCATTCCTCTACCTTCTACAAACACTTATTCGCTAAGACCATGTCCTCTTTCTCGCTTTAGTACTTAATTTATCCCTTTGCGCGTCTTCTCTCACCATATATCCGGGTGACCTTCAATCTACGTCTAGCATTCCTATATCTTTCTTGCAACTTTTGAATCTCTTCCCTTTCCATACATCCCCATATCTCTGCTCCATAGCCCAATACCGGACATACCAGCCTATGAAATAATCATATTTTTCGTCCTCAATCTTTTCTTAATCATCTTTTTCCTATACTCCATATTTTTCTCATTATTTCTGCCATTTCTTTTTTATTTTTCTTGTATGAACTCTATGATCTCCATTTGTTTGCAGGATATAACCCAAATATTTCAACTCCGTTACTGCTTCTAACTTTACCCTTCCATCTCTTAAGACCTAGTCCATTCCTTTTTTCTCTCCCCTTCTTTTCTAAAGCTCATTATCCTTGTCTTTTCTACACTTAAATTCAACTTTTTCCCGTCTAAGTATTTCTTTGATCCTGTAAGTAAGCCCTCTATTCCTCCCTTTTAATGCTTTTAATAGATTAATTGAGGCTCTTCACTTGGGGTGATTGCTAGAGAGATTGATCAGCAACCTGGGTCGGAGCAGTGTTGCGGGACGAACGTGTCATTTAAATAAATAAATGACACATTAATCAATATTAAATTAAAAAGACATTAAATAAATAAATTTTAAGAATTTCAAAATAAGTCGAAATGAAATCTCTAAGATTTTTAGACCATTTTTTAATTTTTTAGGGTTTAAAACAAATTAAAAATAATTTAAATCTTTAGAAAAATTTGAAACGTTTAAAAAAAATGTAGATTTTTGAAGATTTCGAAAAAGAAGCTTTTTGAGAATTTTAAAAGGTTTTAAAAAAATTTTTTAGAATCCTGGGAAAATTTGAAATACGGGTCAAATACATACTTTTTCAACCAAATAGTTGAATTTTTAACCGTGAAGATCAATTTCAAAAAAAAAGACGAATTGTCATGAAATTACATAAATTTGCAACTAAATAGTGCGAACAATGGATGTGATGATAGTTTAAATTTTATTTGATTAATTTTTCGTTTCTAAAATTTTTGAACTAAGTAGTTGAATTTTAAACTACAAAAGATCACTTTTTAATCGAAAATGCAATAGCTGAAATTTCATGTAATTAAAGAAACTTTCAATCATAAAAAAACTTTTAATAAAGAAAAAACGAATTTTCTACAAAACAGTTTGATTTTGTACCAAATAGTTGAATTTCCTACCAAATTGTTGAATTTTAAAACCAAATAGACGAATTTTCAACCCTAGATTATGAATTATTAACAAAAAAGTTTAATTTCAACCAGTCGGTTTAATTTTCAAGAAAATAGTTAAATTTTCAGTTGAAGAAATTTATTTTTAATTCATTAAAATACGAAATTTCAACTACAATTAGTTTTCAACCGAAAAAGATAATTTTTCAACAAAAAATGTAATAGTTGATATTTTCAATAGAAAAAGGTTTTAATTTAAAATAAAAATGTTGGATTTATCTAACAAAAATGAATTTTCAACGAAATACTTAATTCCTTATCAAATAAAAAATTCCTCATAAAACAGATTAATTTTCAACCAAAAAAATTGATTTTCAATAAAAAAATACAGATTTTCAACGAAAAATATAAATTTCCAACCGAATATTCTAATTTCCAAGCAAATAGTTAAATTTTCAACCAAAAAGATGAATTTGTAACACAGAAGATTAATTTCCTACCAAAAAAGAAGAGTTCTCCACAAAATGAATATATTTTTAATCAAATAGTTAAATTCTCAACCAAAAAGATTAATTTTCTACAAAAAAGGCGAATTTTCGAAAATTACATAAAATTTCAACTAAATAGTTTGAACAATGGATCTGAATCTAGCCTGAATTTTAGTAATGTTTTGTTCATGAAAATTCATAAATAAACGGTTGAATTTTTAAACTAAAAAGATTCATTCTCAGCAGTTTGATTTTGTACCAAATAGTTTAATTTTCTTCCAGATTCTTGAATTTTCATAACCAAAAAGACGAATTTTCTACCAAACAGTTGAATTTTCAACCCGATATGATAAATTTTCAAAAAAGGTTGATTTTCAAACAATTTATTGAATTTTCTACAAAATAGTTAAATTTTCAATTGAAAAAAAATAAATTTTCATCTAAAATTATAAATTTTCCACTCAAAAAAGTAACTTTTAAGAAATTAGTTTAACTTTTAACTAAGATGTTGAATTTTGAACCTAGAAAGATGAATTTTCAAACACGAATGTAATTTTTGATATTTCAATTACAAAATATTTGAATCAAAAATAAAAAAAAGTTGAATTTAACTAACAAAAACAAATTTTCAACAAAGTACTTAAATTCTCAAATAAAACAGATTAATTTTCAATCAGTTTCATTTTTAACAAAAAAATTGACTTTCTACCAAATAATACGAATTCTATACAAAAAAAATACGTCTTCAAAACTAAATAGTTTGATTTTTAACCACATAGTTTAATTGTTTACCAAATTTTGAATTTTTGAACCAAAAACACGGATTTCGTACAAAACAGTTGAATTTTCAACAAAAAAAGTTAATCTTCAACCAAAACCGAAAAATTTTTGACCAGAAAGATGTATTTGAAAAAAATTAAATTTTTATAGAAAGAAAGGAATTTTCAAACCAGAAGGATGAAAATTCAACAAAATAGTTGAATTTTCAACCAAAAAAATTTTTTATTCAAAAAAGAAATAATTAAATTATTGAATTTCCAAGCAAGAAGTATAACTTTTTAACAAAATCGTTGAATTTTCAACAAAACAATTTTTAAAGCCCTTAACATTTTTTACCAAATTTTGAATTTTCGAGCCAAAAATACGGATTTTGTACAAAACAGTTGAATTTTCAACAAAAGAAATTAATCTACAACCAAAGCCGAAAAATTTTTGATCAGAAAGATGTATTTAAAAAAAATGAAATTTCTATAGATAGAGATGAATTTTCACACCAGAAGGATGAAAATTCAACCAAAAAAATTTGTTAGTCAGGAAAGAAAAAAAATATCAGTTAAATTGTTGAATTTTTAAGCAAGAAGTATGAATTTTTAACAAAAAATGTTGAATTTTCAGCAAAACAATTTTTAAAACTGGAAAAACTTTTTACCAAATTTTGAATTTTCGAGCCAAAAACACGGATTTTGTACAAAACAGTTGAATTTTCAACAAAAAAAGTTAATTTTCAACCAAAACCGAACAATTTTCGACCAGAAAGATGTATTTGAAAAAAATGAAATTTCTATAGAAAGAGATGAATTTTCAAACCCGAAGGATGAAAATTCAACAAAATAGTTGAATTTTCAACCAAAAAAATTTTTTAGTCAAGAAAGAAAAAGAATATTAATTAAATTGTTGAATTTTCAAGCAAGAAGTATAACTTTTCAACAAAACCGTTGAATTTTCAACAAAACAATTTTTAAAACTTTAACAATTTTTTACCAAATTTTGAATTTTCGAGCCAAAAACACGGATTTTGTACAAAACAGTTGAATTTTCAACAAAAAAAAGATAATTTTCAACCAAAACCGAACAATTACTGACCAGAAAGATGTATTTGAAAAAAATGAAATTTCTATAGAAAGAAATGAATTTTCAAACCCGAAGGATGAAAATTCAACAAAATAGTTGAATTTTCAACCAAAAAAATTTTTTAGTTAAGAAAGAAAAAGAATATCAATTAAATTGTTGAATTTTCAAGCAAGAAGTACGACTTTTTAACAAAATCGTTGAATTTAAAAAAAAAAAACAATTATTATGCCAGAAAATTTGTATACCAAATTTTTAATTTTCGAGCCAAAAACACGGATTTTTTACAAAACAGTTGAATTTTCAACAAAAAAAGTTAATTTTCAACCAAAACCGAACAATTTTTGACCAGATAGATGTATTTGAAAAAAATGAAATTTCTATAGAAAGAGATGAATTTTCACACCAGAAGGATGAAAATTCAACCAAAAAAATTTTTTAGTCAAGAAAGAAAAAAAGATCAGTTAAATTGTTAGATTTTCAAGCAAGAAGTTTCAATTTTTAACAAAATCGTTGAATTTTCAACAAAACAATTTTTAATGCCTGAAATATTTTTACCAAATTTTTAATTTTCGAGCCAAAAACACGGATTTTGTACAAAACAGTTGAATTTTCAACAAAAAAAGTAAATTTTTAACCAAAACCGAACAATTTTCGACCAGAAAGATGTATTTAAAAAAAATGAAATTTCTATACAAAGAGATGAAGTTTCAAACCCGAATAGTTGAATTTTCAACCAAAAAAATTTTTTAGTCAAGAAAGAAAAAGAATATTAATTAAATTGTTGAATTTTAAAGCAAGAAGTATGACTTTTCAACAAAATCGTTGAATTTTCAACAAAACAATTTTTAAAACTTGAACAATTTTCTACCAAATTTTGAATTTTCGAGCCAAAAAACACGGATTTTGTACAAAACAGTTGAATTTTCAACAAAAAAAAGTTAATTTTCAACCAAAACTGAACAATTTTC
Organism: Andricus curvator; assembly: GCA_932195095.1. Classification (NCBI taxonomy): domain Eukaryota; kingdom Metazoa; phylum Arthropoda; class Insecta; order Hymenoptera; family Cynipidae; genus Andricus; species Andricus curvator. The sequence continues at coordinate 72,717 of CAKNYM010048705.1, forward strand.
GACCAGAAAGATGTATTTAAAAAAAAAATGAAATTTCTATAGAAAGAGATGAATTTCCAACCAGAAAAACTTTTTAGTCAAGAAAGAAAAAAAATATTAATTGAATTGTTGAATTTTCAAGCAAGAAGTATGACTTTTTTACAAAATCGTTGAATTTTCAACAAAATCATTTTTAAAGCTGGAAACATTTTTTACCAAGTTTTGAAGTTTCGAGCCAAAAACACGGTTTTTCTACAAAACAGTTGAATTTTCAACAAAAAAATTGTTTAGTCAAGAAAAAAAAAATATTAATTAAATTGTTGAATTTTCAAGCAAGAAGTATGACTTTTCAACAAAATCGTGGAATTTTCAACAAAACAATTTTTAATGCCTGAAAATTTTTTTACCAAATTCTTGAATTTGCATAATAAAAAAGACGAATCTTCTACTAAACAGTTGAATTTTCAACCTGATAATATGAATTTTCAAAAAAGGTTAATTTTCAAACAATCTATGGAATTTTCAACAAAATAGTTAAATTTTCAATTGAAAAAAAAAAATTTTCCGCCAAAATTATCAATTTTCCACTCAAAAAATTAAGTTTCAACTAAGAAGTTGAATTTTGAACCTGGAAAGATGAATTTTCAACCATGAATGTAATAGTTGATATTTCAATAACAAAATATTTTGATCAAAAATGAAAAAAAAAGTTGGATTTTTTAAAAAAATTCATCTTTCCAGGTTCAAAATTCAACTTCTTAGTTGAATCTTAATTTTTTGAGTGGAAAATTGATAATTTTAGCGGAAAATTTTTTTTTTTCAATTGAAAATTTAACTATTTTGTTGAAAATTCCATAGATTGTTTGAAAATTAACCTTTTTTGAAAATTCATATTATCAGGTTGAAAATTCAACTGTTTAGTAGAAGATTAGTCTTTTTTATTATGAAAATTCAAGAATTTGGTAAAAAAATTTTCAGGCATTAAAAATTGTTTTGTTGAAAATTCCACGATTTTGTTGAAAAGTCATACTTCTTGCTTGAAAATTCAACAATTTAATTAATATTTTTTTTCTTTCAGAAACACATTTTCAACAAAATACATAAATTCTCAGCTAAAACAAATTAATTTTCAATCAGTTTCATTTTTAACCACAAAATTGACTTTCTACCAAAAAATACGAATTCTCTACCAAAAAAATACGATTTTAAAACTAAATAGTTTATTTTTCAAACAAATAGTTTAATTTTTTACTAAATTTTAAATTTTCGAGCCAAAAACACGAATTTTGTACAAACAGTTGAATTTTCAACAAAAAAAAGTTAATCTTCAACCAAAACCGAACAATTTTTGACCAGAAAGAGGTATTCAAAAGAATGAAATTTCTATAGAAAGAGATGAATTTTCAACCCAGAAGAAGACTCTTTAACAAAATCGTTGAATTTTCAACAAAACAACTTTTAATGCTTGAAAAATTGTACGACATTATTTTGAAACTATTTTTTCAAGTTAGTGACCCTATTTACACAATTTTGATATCTGAAGTGAGTCCGAGGCCTAGGCTAGTAAATTAAAAAATAAATTTCAGAGAATAATTGCATTCTATGGGGTGATTTTCTTCTTTTAACTGGTAGCAAATAATAAATCTCTATACCCTATTAATCTGGAAATCATATCAAAAGTAAACAACATTATTCCTTCAAATAAGTCGAATAAGCACACCATCTGGTACAATTTTTTCTCCACCACCCGTGATAGTCAATCCAAACAATATTGGCAATGATGGATGCACTTGGTTTAGGGAGTACAAGAGCTCTAAATATTGACATACGTCCTTTGCCACAATCGAGTGACCACAAAGAGCATGAAATTCTCAGCAGAGTCTAGGTCCTAGACCCCCAAATTCAGAAATGTGCCCCATTTGCCCATCGATTTTAGATCAAGTCTGTGGGTGGTAGCATGTTTTCACGAGTGACCATGTAATGACGAATAATGGGGCTCCTCCTGTGCGCTCGGTCGAGAAAAGTGTCCTGGAGTGACTGATGACCCTGGGAACTGAACGAGGATAGCAAGAGTATGAATCAGGATAAACAGGTAGTTTTTCCTCTGACTTCTCTTCCAGCAACCTCAGATACTCTACTGATTTCTTAAGGAAGAAACAGCTCAAAAATAAGAATCAAATGTCTCCTCCTCGTTCCCGGAAAGAGGAAAAATGTTGTCACTTGGTCCAGCGAACAAATAAAACTGATCATCCCCGGTGGGCCTTTCCGTATGTTCCATGTTAGTAAATACGGTTGGGGATTATGAATGCTCAAATGTGTATATGGGTGTAAACACTAAATGCCCAGAGCTCATAATAGGCTTAAGGTTGGCTGCGAAGAAACCATCCAGGACCTGCTGCGTCTTAAGCCAGCTTCGAAATGGCCTAAGCATAAAGGAGACTCCTGATAAAGATGTGTCACGATCGTCCATTCAAAACCAACTTCCACTACGAGTGTCCGGCGATTTTACTTCCGTCTCAATTCAAAATTAAGACCTGAGCTTTCTGTAATTTACTGCTAATCCTAGAAAATAGTGTCGGTCCAACGTGACAACTGGAATAAAAAACGATTTAGAACATTGTATTTCTATATTTTATATCGTTTCTATAGGTTTTACAATGTTCTCTACACTAGATCCCACAATTTTAAATTTTGTATTTTAGTTTTTCACTTGGCACGTCTTTCAATTTAAAAAACGTCAGTTTAATACCATCTAAATCACGCATGGAAAACATAAATATGTATAACAATTTTTGTTATGCCTTGAAAAATGAAAATTTGTGATTTTATTTTAAAAGCAAAGCATAATTGGGTTGAAGTTTGAGACGTCTGAATCAGACGATCTCAAAAGAATCTTAACTTTTTAATTTTTCTTCCTCATAGAGGAAGCTTTGTAATGGTAACATTTTCCAAAATTTTCAAATTCATTTAATTGAACCTTCCTCAATATAAAAATGTCTAATACAATGTTCTAAGCAATTGTCCGGATGTGTGTGTGGATGTGTGGATGTCACACTTTTTTGTGAACACGATAACTTGAAAACAGTTGCAGATAAATTGATGAAATTTGTAGGGCTTATTTTCCCCACTCATATCTTGAAACTGACCGAATGATTTCTAAAAATATTCGTTGCATTTTTTTTTAGCACTTAATACTATTTTAAAAATCGGGTTTTTATAGTAAAACTTTTTTCATTAACATAATTCAAAGTTGATGCAAGAATATATAAGATTTCTTGGTTCGAGACGAATCGATTTACCCATATATTATTAATATATTTTATTAAAACGTAGGGAAGTTATGGTAATGTATATATTTTCAAAATCGGTTTTTTATGGTAAAACTTTTTTCATTAATATAATTCAAAGTTGATGCAAGAATATATAAGATTTCTTGGTTCGAGACGAATCGATTTACCCATATATTATTAATATATTTTATTAAAACGTAGGGAAGTTATGGTAATTTATATATTTTGAAAATCGGTTTTTTATACTAAAACTTTGTTCATTAACATAATTCAAAGTGGATGCAAGAACAGAAAAGATGTGTTGATTCGAGACGAATCGATTTACCTATATTATCAACACATTTTATTAAAGCGTAAGGAAGTTATGGTAATTTATATATTTTCAAAATCGGTTTTTTATAGTAAAACTTTTTTCATTAACATAATTCAAAGTTGATGCTAGAACAGAAAAGATGTGTTGATTCGAGAAGAATCGATTGACCTACATATTAATACATTTTATTCAAGCGTAGGGAAGTTATGTATGTATACCATTAAGGTAGTGTTTCTAGGTGGATAGTTTCTTGTAGTAAATAACTACAAGTGTGGGCTCACCACAACCATAATATGCCAACAGCACGCAGTATTCTCGAATGGTCACCCATCCAAGTACTAACCGCGCCGAACGCTGCTTAACTTCAGTGATCTGACGAGAACTGGTTTTTTTGAGCGTGGTGTAGCCGTTGGCTACATGGTAATTTATATATTTTGAAAATCGGTTTTTTATAGTAAAACTCTTTTCATTAACATAATTTAAAGTTGATGCGAGGAAAAAAAAAGATGTGTTGATTCGAGACAAATTGATTTTTTTAAATTATATTATACCATTAAGCCATTTCCCTTTCGGGGTAGGCGTGACTTGCTCGGTTGGAAAATAGTAGTGTGTATATGGGTATATAGGTATAAGGTAGGTAGGTATATAGGTATGAGATAATAATAATAAATGTTATTGAAGCGTAGGGAAGTTATGCTAATTTATATATTTTGAACATCGGTTTTTTATGGTAGAACTTTTTTCATTAACATAATTTGAAGTTGATGCGAGGAAAAAAAAGATGTGTTGATTCGAGACGAATCGATTGACCTATAATAATAATACATTTTATTGAAGCGTAGGGAAGTTATGCTAATTTATATATTTTGAACATCGGTTTTTTATAGTAATACTTTTTTCATTAACATAATTCAAAGTTGATCCGAGAACAGAAAAGATGCGTTGATTCGAGACGAATCGATTGACCTATAATATTAATACATTTTATTTAAGCGTAGGGAAGTTATGTTAATTTATATATTTTGAAAATCGGTTTTTTATAGTAGAACTTTTTTAATTAACATAATCGGAAGTTGATGCGAGAACAGAAAAGATGTGTTGATTCGAGAGAAATCGATTGACCTATAATATTAATACATTTTATTGAAGCGTAGGGAAGTTATGGCAATTTATATATTTTGAACATCGGTTTTTTATAGTAATACTTTTTTCA
>CAKNYM010048705.1:86060-96888 GCA_932195095.1 Andricus curvator
CTTCCAAAAAAAGACACATTTTTAACAAAATATATCTTTTAACCATATAGTTGGATTGTTATCTCAAAAAGATCAAAATTAATTTTCGGTAAAAAAATAAATTTTTAACCAAATAGTTTAATTTTCTACCAAAATAGTTGAATTTTCAACAAAATAGTTGAATTTTTAATAAAAAAGAAATACTTTCCGATAAAATTCTTGAGTTTTCAACAAACAATAGAATATTTGCATTTTCAATTTAAAAAAAGGAATTTTCAACAGAATATTTCAATTTTCGACCAAAGAGACGAATTTTCAGCCAAGAATATTAATTTTTCATCAAAAAGGACGAATTTTTAAGGAAGTACATGAATTTTCCACCAAATAGTTGAATTTTCATTTTGAAAATATAAATTTTTGACAAAAAAGTTACATTTCAACCAAATAGTTTGATTTTCATCTAAAAAAACCAAAGTAAATTTTTTGTGAAAAAATTAATTTTCAACCAGAGATCAATTGTTTCCAAACTATTTGAATTTTAACCCAAAAAGACGAATTTTCAATAGAACAATTGAACTTTCAACAAAAAAGAATTACTTTCTGAAAAAATTGTTGATTTTTCAACAAAAAATAGAATATTAGATTTTGAACTAAAAAAAGAAGAAATTTTTAACAAAATAGTTCAATTTTCAAACAGAAAGACGAATTCTCAATGAAGAATATTAATTTTCTTCCAAAAAAAGACAAATTTTGAACAAAGTATATCTTTCAACCATATAGTTGGATTGTTATGTCAAAAAGATCAAAATCAATTTTCGGTAAAACAATAAATTTTCAACCAAGTTGTTGAATTTTCAACTGAAAATGTGAATTTTGAACAAAAAAGTTGATTTTCAACCAAATAGTTTAATTTTCTACCAAAATAGTTGAATTTTCAACAAAGAAGAAATACTTTCCGATAAAATTCTTGAGTTTTAAACAAACAATTAAATATTTGCATTTTCAATTTAAAAAAAGGAATTTTTAACAAAATAGTTCAATTTTCGAGCAAAGAGACGAATTTTCAGCCAAGAATATTAATTTTCCACCAAAAACGACGAATTTTTAAGAAAGTAAATGAAGTTTCCACCAAATAGTTGAATTTTCATTTTGAAAATATGAATTTATGACTAAAAAGTTACTTTTTAACCAAATATTTTAATTTTCTGCTAAAATAGTTGAATTTTCAGAAAAAAAGGAAATTTCAACAAAGAAAATTGAATTTTCAACAAAAAGAATTACTTTCAAACAAAATTTTTGAATTTTTAACAAAATCAAATATTTCCAACCAAATTACAGTATTTCAAGTCGAAATATATAGTAATTTCAAAAAATAGTTGATTTTTCTACCATACAGTTCCATTGACAATGAAATAGTTGAAATTTCAAGCAAAGAGGGCGAATTTTTAACCGAATAGTTGAATTTTCAGTTTAGAAAAATAAATTTTTAAATAAATGGTCGAATTTTTAAACTTATTTAAATTTTAAAATTATGAATCTAAAAAAAACTAAGATGTTGAATTTTCAATAAGAAAAAATTAATTTTAAACGAAAAATGTATTAAAATTTAATTCAATTTTTTAATTTTTGTTTAAATAAAAAGCAGTCGATTTTAACAAGAAAAAAGAATTCTTAAAAAATGAGAAGATTTTTTAACCAGGAAAGATTTTTCAGTAAAGAAATAGAAAAAAATCAACAAAATTGTTGATTTTTTAAGCCAAAAAGGCGAATTCTCTAACAAACAGATAAATTTTCAACCCAAAAAAATACAGATTTTCAACAAAACTTTCAAAATTTTCAATCCGAGTAGTTGAATTTCAAACCAAAAAAAGACGTTTCTACTAAAAAAGATGAATTCACAACAAAATACATTAATCTGCAATCAATAATGAAATAATTACATTTTCAGTTTGAAAAATTGATTTCCAACCAAGTAGTTCAATCTCCAACTGTTGAATTTTCAACAGGCAAATATGACTTCTCTACAAAAAAGTTCATTTTCAACTAAATAGTTGAATATTTAATCCAAATAACAAATTCTCAACTAAAAAGGATGAATTTCTAGCAAAATTGTTAAATTTTCAATGAAATAACTAATTTTTCAAGCACAAAAGATTAATTTTGAACCAAACATATAATAGTAGACTTTTTAACCAAAAACTATTAACTTTCTTCCTAAATAGTTGGATTTTTAACCAAAGAGATATATTTTCAACTAAAATGATGAATTTTGAACTGGAATAGTTAAATTTTTAGTTACAAAAATTAATTTTTAACAAAAAAAAAAATGAATATTCAACTCCGACTTTCACTTCTGGAAGATTAAAACTTCTTCGGACCAACAAAGAATGTTTTTGACAATCTTTAATTCCAGGCTACGAGAAAAATTTCAATTTTCCTATATTGGGTTATAATTTTATCAATCTCTATAGATCTTTTTTTCAAGTTTTTCTTTAGATTTATGTAGTTAAAGTATTCTCAACATTTATTCGTATCTAGCATAGTTTGACCGGAAAAAAGAATTTTTTATCTCTAATAACATGCGGATGCCTTCGATCTTTGAAACGTTTTTTGGGGGTTCATATACCCGAAGAAAAAAAAATTATTGATGAAGGCAACGATTATCATAACTTTTGTAATTAATATTTGAATAAATTTCAGATATTTTCCTTCAACTTGCAGTTCTTTTATTAATTAAGAATTGAAGCACGTGATAAATCCAATACCTAATAAAAACCAGCATCCTCAGGTTTTTGTCATATCTTGGAATTAGAAGGAATTCTGATAATTCCCAATCATCCAAAGGTGTCAATAAGTCGGATATATACTTAGCCCCAACCCGTCCCAAGGGAGAAAAGTGTCTGTCCACTTAGCGTCGGAAAAGTGAGATTAGAATGCGGGAAGCGTAGGAGCCTAATGAACCCATCAGCTTGGCGCGTGCCCTCCGCACAGAGTTGTGATTAGACGGGACAAAAGCTATGTTCTGATACTAAACTAAACTTATTCGTGGTCCCGACGTTGCCACTTGGACCCCGGTCAATTCAATTAAACCCTGTACTCGAAACAACCATTATTTCTCGGGTTAATCTCTCGCCTGAATTGTCCGGGTTCTAATTAGTCACCCGGACATTTAGCATGCCCAGAAATCAAGGCCAATTTTCAAGATCTGTCTGGAAAGTATCCGACCTTGTGGTGCACCAGGAGTAAGGGGCGTTGGTCAAGTCCGCCCCAGATACCTGCGTACGGTTCCCCCACTACGCGGCTTCCTCTCACTCAGCCGAACTGCTGCCGCGCCTGGTAAAGGTGTTCGCACAAGAAAATCCGTTGCAGTGCGCTGGAGACGTCTCACGGACGTGCCGTCCGCGCACGAATACATAACGCCAACCAATCGCGTGCAACATGCTGTGCTGCAATGGTCCATGGCAGCTGTTACTCAAGTGCGTTGCGAACTAGGGTAAGTAGCGACGTACTTGTGTGCGTCACCGCTCGGACCGCAGCAGCACGACAGGCTGCACCCGATTGGTTGGCGTTATGAGTTCGTGCGCGGACGGCACGTCCGTGAGACGTCTCCAGCGCACTGCAACGGATTTTCTTGTGCGAACACCTTAAGGGGATTTATCAGCGTTATAAAATGGATGGGCAGTTTCCGGCCGCACGGTTGAATATTTTCGCCTGATATTTGGCATACCTCATCTAAATATTGTTCTCTTTTGCAGTGAAGTCTCGGTTTTTTGAAAATTTTTTTATATTTTACGTTATAAACAAAAAGAAAAGAACAATAGAAAAAAAATGCAGTGACGCTCAGTAGTAGCTGAGTGTGTATTTTCGAGGCCTGAGCAATCGACACCCGTCAAATTTACGAGGCAGACTCCCCGTAGCGCGAGCGGGGACTCTGAAGCGAGTCGAACTACCCGAAACGAATCACACTCTTATTCTTATGAGATGTAGGCCGGTTCAAAAAACTGAAATTATGAAAGCATCGCATGATTAAATTTTAGTTAGCAGAAATAGTTTATTCGTATAATTTCAAGAAAGTGAAAAAAAAAGATTCATGAAAATCGGTTAATATTTGCAGTAATAATAGAAATGTTGAAGTGCACACGATAGTATGCAAAGATACACCGCACTATGGGAGGAAACGCATTTTTTTCGTTCAATAGGTCTACAGACTTCAATTTTGCCCCGATCCGCAATAATTTTTTTTTTTAATTGAAGAGCGCTAAATTTCCAGGAGCACCTTAGTCAGAGATTGTTGCATTTCCATTTATTTATTTATTATATGTTTACTCGAAGTATGAGAAAATCGAGATTTTTCACAAAATCATTATTTACTCTTCAATAGCGGTTTGCATATAATGAAAATCATCTTAAATCGACGCAAGAGTACTCCCAGAATACAAATAAATTGATTGTTGTCTTTTTTAATTGTTATAAACAAATGACATTAACAAACAGCCACATAGTGTAATTTTTGTTGAAAAAAATTTGTTTTCGGATGAATATGCTTTAAAAAATAGTGAGAGTGACTGTTAGTCACAATTGTTATGCAACACCAACAATTGTAAATGTTGTAAACAATTTTTTGCCAAAATTTGGAATTTTTTTCTTCCTTTATTATCTGAAATTATGTATGTATTTGGAAAAGTAATATATGTTGGATTATGTGTGTTCAAATACATCAGTTGTTGATTTTGTAAAGAAATGAAAGAAGTAAACATAAAACTTTGTCCTGGAAAATAATTTCTAATGTTTTTGTGTGAGAGAGAGTTGTTATTACTTAATGTAAAATATTACGATTCGTAGGTATTTAACAATCTTGTAATTTTTATTGAAAAAAGTTTGTTCTTCTCTGGAAACAGTTTGAATTATCGTGAGAGTGATTGTCAGTAACAATTTCTATAAAACATTATACACAATTTTTTTGTTAAATTGTGGAATTTGTGCTTTTTTAATTTCTGATTTTTCTTTATGATTTGAATTGCTGCACACTGAAAAAAAAAGTTTTTGAATCAAAAAAAATTTCTTTGATTCAAAGAAATGGTCGTACTGAATACGTCCAATCACGTATTTCTTCAATTCAAAGAAATCGTTTAATTGTATGAAAAATAAGAAATTATTGAAGCAAATAAATAATTGCTTCAGCCTCTGAAATATTATTTGAGCGAATGGACGATGTCTTTAACTGAATGAAATTAGATATTTGGATTTAAAAATCAGTCAGTTGATATGATCGAATACAATTTCAATTCTAAGAAATATTTTCTTAATTGAAAGTATTGTCGATCGGATAAAATAAACGTTTTTTTAATTGACAGATTTGATTTTTTGTTTCAATGAAGCGTACTGTAATTCAAAAATACGACCTATTGATCGGATGGAAATATTTCTTTAAATCAAAGAAATATGAATCAAAGACAAAAATATTCATTTTAAACCAAATAAATGACTCATTGTTCCAAATGAATGTGCCATGAATGGGAATGAATATTTCTTTGAGATGAGAATATGGGAATTGATGGGAAGAAATATATTTTAAAGTCAAGCAAATATTTTATAGGCTCACAAAACTATTTTTTCGCATCAAATTTTTGAGTATTTGAAGCAAAATAATATCCCACTGATTCAAACAAATATTTCTTTGGCCTAAACAATGCGCGAGTGCAATAAAGTAGTTCGTACTTCAACTGTAGTACATATTTTCCTAAATAAACAAATGGATTCTTTCAGCCTAAATTATAATTAACATTGTTATTATTATACATATTCAATTTAAACAACGCATCACGAATATATTTTACAATCTTAATGAACCTGAAACAGAAAAATTAGATGAAAAATCCACCTCCAGCAGGAATCGAACTTGGGTCCGTCGAGTGTCAAATCCACAACGATGACCACTACGCTGTCGCAACATGGAAATTATAAGGCGGAAAGCCGTATTTAGCTCTCGCCATAAATGCCAAAGAAATATTTCTTCAAATCAAAAACATGGATATTGAATTTAACAACAGATTTCTTTGATCTAAAGAAGTATTCAATTGAAACAAATTATGCCAAATTATTGAATGTTTGATTTGAAAAAATAATTACTTCGTTGGAAAAAATGTTTATTTGTTATGAATAATTTAATTCTAGTAAGCAAATAAAACATTTCCTTCAAATGAAGAAATAAATATGTATGCAAACACAATACCTTGTTCATCTAAATAAATGCTTCATTGTTATAAATGCATGAACTCTTTGTAACAAATAAACATATTTTTAATTTAATTAATATTATTTTGAATTAAATGATTATTGCTTTGATTTGAATAAACTTAAGGACTTGATTCAAATATGCACAATTAATTCATTCAAATGCGTCCGAATCAATTCAAAGAATCGAACTCATTGAATCAAATAAATATTTCTTTGCGATGATTATGTCGACTTCTGGCATGGAATAAATATTTTGTTCAGTTTAGTGAATATACCTTTATATTAAAAGAATATTTTTTAAATTTAAATAATACTTGCATTATGTTGATTAAAATAATTGTTAGAATGCAATAAATATTTATTTAATTGAATGAATATTCATTTATCTTCAATTAATATTTCTTCAATTTAAGTAATTATTTCGTTGCAATTATTATATCAACTTTTAGCTTGCAATAAATATTTCTTTCAATTTAATGAATATACATTTGTATTGAAAGAATATTTTTTACATTCAAACAATTTTATTATTGTGTTTATTATGATAACTGTTAGAATGCAATAAATATTTGTTTAACTTAATGAATATTCAGTTATCTTGAATAACTATTTCTTCAATTTAAGTCATTATTTCGTTGCAACAATTATATCAACTTATAGTGTTAAATAATTTTTTTTTCAATTGAGCGAATATCGATTTATCGTGAAAGAATATTTTTTAAATTTAGATAACTGTTTTATTATTATGGTTTTGACAGTTCTTAGCATGAAATAAATATTTCTTCAATTGAATGAAAATTCATTTATCTTGAGTGAATATTTTCTTGACTAAAAAAAAATTAACTAATTGCTCCTATGATGTATGAATTATTCGATTCTAAAACATATTTATCCATTTCAAGGAATCGATTTCATTGGACTAAAGAAGGAGTTCTTTAGGCGCCTAAAACGTATTCAATAAACCTAGATTCCTACCTTCTAGGAAATCATTTCTTTGTCTTGATATTTTTCGCATTTAATGCGAAGAAATATTTACTCATATTAAAGAAATTTCACAGAAAGAAATCATTTCCTTGAATTAATGCGTGAATCTTTTGCATCTAAACAATATTAACTTAACTGAAGTAAACTATTCCTTGGTCGAAAGAAAAAAAACCAAAGAAACGCATTTCCTTGAATCAAGAAATTTTTTTTTTCAGTGCAGATATTGTTGAAAAGAACATAGGCTCAATTATATTTGTTATAATACAAATCCTAAAGAAATTAAATAAGTTAATACAAAACTGTGGCTTTTCGGCCTGCAAAATACTTCTTCTTGCACTGAAATTGCTTCAAATTTTTGTGAGACAGATTTACTGTCACTAATTCTATGTAAAAATTAACAATAGATCATTCTTATTATCTATTCTTGTAATTTTAAATGTCGCGAATTTTTCATGTATTTAAAAAAGCCATTTATTGATACATTTTACTAGATCAATCAATCAATTTATATCTACCTGCCATTAAAAAAAATTGGCAAAATCCGAGTTTTCTATCGGAAAAATGCCAAAAATTATACAAGAATTTGAAGCAATTTCAGTGCAAGAAAAAGTATTTTGCAGGCCGAAAAGCCACAGTTTTTTATTAACTTATTTCATTTCTTTAGCATTAGTATTTTAACAAATATAATTGAACCTATGTTCCTTTCAATAATATCTGCAGCAATTCAAATGATAAAGGAAAATCCGAAATTGAAAAAGCACAAATTCCACAATTTAAAAAAAAAATTGTGTATAATGTTTTATATAAATTGTTACTGACAATCACTCTCACGATAATTCAAACTATTTCCAGAGAAGAACAAACTTTTTTCAATAAAAATTACAAGATTGTTAAATACCTACGAATCGTAATATTTTACATTAAGTAATAAAAACTCTCTCTCACACACAAACATTCGAAATTATTTTCCAGGACAAAGTTTTATATTTACTTCTTTCATTTGTTTACAAAATCAACAACTGTTGTATTTGAACACACATAATCAAACATACATCACTTTTCCGAATATCTACATAATTTCAGATAATAAAGGAAGAAAAAAATTCCAAATTTTGGCAAAAAATTATTTACAACATTTACAATTGTTGGTGTTGCATAACAATTGTGACTAACAGTCACTCTCACTATAGTTTAAAGCATATTCATCCGAAAATAAATTTTTTTCAACAAAAATTACACTATGTGGCTGTTTGTTAATGTCATTTCTTTATAACAATTAAAACAGACAATAATCAAATTATTTGCATTCTGGGAGTACTCTTGCGTCGACTTAAGATGATTTTCATTATATGCAAACCGCTATTGAAGAGTAAATAATGATTTTGTGAAAAATCTCGATTTTCTCATACTTCGAGTAAACATATAATAAATAAATAAATGGAAATGCAAAAATCTCTGACTAAGGTGCTCCTGGAAATTTAGCGCTCTTCAATTAAAAAAAAAAATTATTGCTGATCGGGGCAAAATTGAAGTCTGTAGACCGATTGAACGAAAAAAATGCGTTTCCTCCCATAGTGCGGTGTATCTTTGCATACTATCGTGTGCACTTCAACATTTCTATTATTACTGCAAATATTAACCGATTTTCATGAATCTTGTTTTCACCTTCTTGAAATTATACGAATAAACTATTTCTGCTAATTAGAATTTAATCACGCGATGCTTTCATAATTTCAGTTTTTTGAACCGGCCTGCATCTCATAAGAATAAGAGTGTGATTCGTTTCGGGTAATTCGACGCGCTTCAGAGTCCCCGCTCGCGCTACGGGGAGTCTGCCTCGTAAATTTGACGGGTGTCGATTGCCCAGGCCTCGAAAATACACACTCAGCTACTACTGAGCGTCACTGCATTTTTTTTCTATTGTTCTTTTCTTTTTGTTTATAACGTAAAATATAAAAAAAATTTCAAAAAACCGAGACTTCACTGCAAAAGAGAATAATATTTAGATGAGGTATGCAAAATATCAGGCGAAAATATTCAACCCTGTGGCCGGAAACTGCCCATCCATTTTATAACGCTGATAAATCCCCTTAAGGGACCGTACTTAAATTACGTAACGGATTATAGGGCAGATGACAATTCCGCCTTGGGACCTGCGAACGGTTCCCCCATTACGCGGCTTCCTCTCACTCAGCCGAACTGCTGCAGTCGATCCTGGTCAACGGGAGTCCTTTGTACCTAATGAGGACTAGAATGCGGAAATATAAGATTTTTTCATATTAGCACGTATTAATTGATGAATATAATATTCGAAATCTGCTGATTATAACGATTCCAACGATATGTTATTTGAATTAAAAAATTGAAAATTAAAGAAGAAATGTTCAAGTTTATGTGAAATTTTATGAACAAAATGTTCAGTATTTTTATCAAATCCACTGCCGTAGCTTTAATTTATTGGTTGGTTGAAATGCCACATTTGGAAACTTATTAACGAACGTCATAAATTTAGTTTATTTCTCAAACAGTCGCATTTCTCAAAATTATCCTGAAATAATTTTGCACTCCCTATCCAAAAGTATGAATAGTGTCATCCCTATCTTAATTTGGAAACTCATTAAAAAACATCATACACTTTTTTTACTGCTTAACCAATTTGTTTAGGAAAATTAATTAAAAATAGTATTTTAACACATAAAAAGCAGAATATGAAGGATTTTCGTGGAGTCAATCTCAAAACTGCCGTTTTTAAAATCTAATTTTAGAAATTTTGAACATTACCAAAATACTAAATTGTGTTTGCTTGAGTGTCAAAAGAAATTTTAAAACTGAATTCGGCTAATTTTGAAAATATTATTTTTTTAAAATTAAGATCGAACAGAAATCTATTTTATCATGAATAATTGTATGCAAAACGAGCATGAAAAAGATTCAGATTTAAAAACAGACTTCTAAAAATTTCCAAACCTAATTTTCAAACCAAAGAAAAAGGAATTTTCAAAAAAGAAGTGGAATTTTTAACCAAGAATGATTTTGCAGTCATTAAAGAAAAAAAATCTCAGCCAAAATGTTAAATTTTCAATCCAAAAAGACGAATTTCTGGCGAAACAGTTTAGTTTTTAATCCAAAAATATGAATTTCGAACAAAAAGGTTTAATTTTCAACAAAAAAATATGAATTTTCAACTGAAAAAGATCAATTATCGAGCAAAAATTGAATAGTTACATTTGCAGTTGAAAAAATTATTTTTAACTAAATAAACACGAATTTTCAACAGAACGATAAAAATTTCAACCAAAGAAATGAATTTTTTACTAAAATAATGAGTCTTCGACCACAAAAATGTGTTTCTAACAGACAAAAAGATTACAAACAAACAGTTAAATTGTCAACCGAAAAGATTAATTTTCTACCCGAAAAGATTAATTTGTAACAAAATACATGAATTATCAAAAAGATATTTAAAATTACGGAATTTTCAACCAAAGAAATGAACTTTCAACCAAACATGGAATAGTTCAATTGTTGGTCAAAAATAATTAATTTTCAACAAAAAAAAAAGTGATTTTCATTAAAAACTGAAAAAATGTTTAGTGACTTATTAAATTGTAAAAAAGTTCGGTAAGTT